>JARFJB010001748.1:132500-180000 GCA_036346205.1 Vesta saturnalis
TCCTTTACAACTGATGGTACTGATCGTTAAAAAATCAAAAAAATGATAATGTACAGAACCTTCCTTGATTCGCTTGAATCGAGTTTTACGGTTATTTATGTTAAAGCGATGGCAGATGTTCTGAAATATAATAAATAGAATATGTATTTAAAATTTTCATTCGTGCACTACATGTACAATTACACAATCAGTGGATCAATTATTGTAAACGTCCTGGTTTCAATATAAAAATGTTTGTTACAACCATGTAGTTCTTTTTATGAATATTTTCAAATATTTCGTAATTCAGTAATTGGAGTTCTATACAGTTTCATTCAGGATGTTTTTCAAAAATAAATGGAAAATGCAAAATATTGTCAAATTAACACATGTTTGAAGAATAAATGCTGCTATAAGATACATTTCGTCTAGGTCTATCTAACAATTTTTTTTAGTTGTTACCAAATAGATTCAGATCCATGGTTTTAAGAGTATTTCATAATACATTATTAGGTAACTTTTAGTACGTACACTGTAATGTATTATACTATAGCATTGAGCTCAATGACTATAGTACATTTTTTAAACGTTTGCCTTGAAAATCTATTATATAAACAATAAAGTTTTCTAGAACAAAAAATCGCATATGTTGATAAGCAAATATATTCTCCTTTTAAATAAATTGAAACAATTCTGCATTAATTAGTAATTATCTTGAGTACCTGGCCGCCTTTAAAATAATAAAGTATAATAAAAAAATCTTATGTGTGTAACACATGATCTCACGATACTGTGTAATTCATAATTTAAACAAGCACAAGCAAATTGAAATAATTTGATGTGTTTTACAACTAGTATACTGTTTTTTTTTTTTTGCTACTAAAGATGTAGTTTTTTCATATCGAATTGTTTTATTAAAAAAATAGTAAGACTTCGACAGAAACAATTAAATATGACGACTCAAAACGTGTCAAATGAAACAAAATCTTCGAAAATTTTTTACCTACAAAAATCGTCAGAAATGGCTCAAAACGTGTAAAACTGCAAAAAATTTTTTTCGGAAATTATTATTGATCTGTGCCAAAAAATTTTTTTTACAAAATTGGCCAGAAATTCCTTAACACGTCTAATAAAATAAGATAAAACAAACCTAGTGCATTATGCGTCTTGAACCGGAAACGCCAGGACATCAACCAAACGCGCTGCCACTCCGCTACCGAAGGAGTTCACGAACAAACAACAAACTTGGTAGATATTCAATTCTAGGATCGTTCACTTTGTGAAAGTATTACGTTCGCCGTTCGTATTTAAACACTGTAATAGTCGAAATCTGGAATTTCGCCATATTGACTCAACAGATTTCGCTCAAAAGTTCATCATTCCGTCTACTCATGGATCCGAACCTGGGTACCAAATTTCATGACAATCGGATTATCTTTGTGGACGCTATCGCGCTGGAACACATACAGACAGACAGACATTTTGAAACTTTGATGTTTGAACCTATCTTTTCCAACTTCCCGTAGAGCAATTTTTAAACATTGTAGCTGATTTTAAAAGAAATTTAATCCTATTTAATAATACGCTAGGATCTACTTTCTATTTTGCGATAATTCACAAAAACTAAACTGCTGCACTCGAAATTTCGCCGACTGATTACAATACTTCGCTATTGTGAGGTAAAAATGGCAGTGGTAGCCCAGCCATTGAATAAAAAATTGAATGCCTGAGCGTTTAAAATACATGTATATCGATCCTGCCACTGGTATTACTACTAATCTAACACTGACAGAGCATATACGCAAAAATATCTTTACAGTGAACACAAAAAGTTAAATTCAGTTGTTCAAGTTTTATAAATAAATACAGCACGCAAAAAAAGTTATTGCATAAAAAAATTTCATAAGGTTTCATTTATTTACGTACACATAGGAACAATTTTAATCACAAATGTCCAAGATTCGAGTTGGAATATTAGCCAGACTTTAATAAACAAATATGGTATTGGCAAGTTAATTTATTCAAAATTAAGAAAGAGCACTCGTAGCAATACACTTCAAATTAAAAAAAAAGTACATGAAACAATATTTACAAAATCCTGGTGATGTTTGAAAATGTAAACTCTCACCATTATTACATTATTATATGGTTGGGAATTTTTATGATGTATTTACTTAACACTTACAGGCATCTTCTTCAGTAGTAACGTTATCTTTCAAAATTGTTTAAGATGTTATTTCAGTTCCAAAAGAGGACACATGTAAGCAATCATATTGTAATCCACAAAGACAACCGAACTAAAGCGTTCCTAATATCCCAAAAGGCCATGACAGTAGAAGGATAACGCTCTATCATTAATTCAAAATAATGTATGATTCTTAATGAATCGAAACAACATCAAATTATCAGAGCTGTTTAATTTATTATTGGGGAAGACGTGTTAAAGAAATTATAAAACTTTGGACAGCCCTAAGCACCAAGCTCATCGTACCAATATTTGTGTTAATCCTTATTTTGTAATTCTATATATAGCCCTATTATTAGGTGTGTTTGACATGCGCGACACCATATAACTGCTAGGTATGCAAGAAGGGAGTTAATGAAAGCGTAGTAAATCATTTCTCTTGCTTAGGTTTTAAACGTATAAGCTGAATGTCGAGCTGTCCCGTGGTGGATTTGATTTCACTTACATTTCTAAAGGTACACAACTACACTAGTGTAGTAAGTACGCCATTGTATTCATAGTGAAGGCTACACAACTAAGACAAGCGCCGTAATGATATTAATTACGTGTATAAGTAAAACAATATGTCCAAAATCTGTATTTACGTACTAAACTTCCTGAGTATTCGGCAAAAGCTAAATGTAGTCCACAAGCGTTGGACCGCATTACGATCAAATACTGCCCAAAATCTAGCTGCGACTGAAAATATTTTGCATGGAAACAAAAATATTAAAAATGTTAATAAGTACTGTAGTATTAACATTTATTAAAGGTATCATTGCACAGTATCGAAGACTTAAATTAGAATAATGACAATAAATTTTTTGTAACAGATCGGAAGGGATTTCAGAGGTACATCGACAGTTATGAACTAGATCAGCACATGTTGGACACCACGAGAAACTTTAATATCATATGTAAACTGACTAATTGAAACCACTAATATCTATGTATATATATATATATATATATATATATATATATATATATATATATATATAGATATCTCAAAGGCGTTTGACCAAGTTTGGCATAAGTGTTTACTTGCCAAACTCACCTCGTTTGGTTTAAATAATACGCTCATCAACTGGGTTTCTAGTTTCCTTGATAAAAGACGAATACGTGTCGTAGTTGATGGCTTTTTTTCAAAAGAAGTTAGCATTAACGCGGGCGTACCACAGGGATCCGTTATAGCGCCTACACTTTTTCTGCTGTACATAAACGACCTTATTTCTTCAACAACTAACCCCATCCATTGCTTTGCTGACGATAGCACTCTTCACTGTAGTTCATCTCAGTCTACTCATAGTGATAATCCACCTTCTATGTCAAATCAAGAAATTAAAGCTGAAATCGCAAATTCAATCAACAAAGACATTCAACGTATTCTCGAATGGGGAAGCAATAATCTAGTTAAATTTAATGCTAACAAAACTCAGTGTTGCCTTATGTCCGCCAAAAAAGATCGATCATTTCCTATTGTAAGTATGAATGGCTCAGTTCTTAAGTTTTCAGACTCTATTAGTCTGTTGGGTATGACTGTATCTTCAAATCTCTCATGGGTTGACCATCTTCTGTCAGCTACCAAAACAGCTGCTCGTAAAATAGGCTTTTTGTACAGATCTAAGCAGTACTTTACCTCTCGACAACTCCTTCTGCTGTATAAGGCCCAAATTCGGCCTCATCTGGAATATAATTCTCACCTTTGGGTTAGTGCTCCCCAATACGCTCTCGATATCGTTGATCGTATTCAAAAGAGAGCGATTAGGCTTATAAATGACCCGTCCTTAACTTCTCACTTACAGTCCCTTGAGCAAAGAAGGATGGTTTCAGTTCCTTCTTTGTATTATCGTTATTACAACGGCTGGTGAATTACATTCTTTGATACCATCTCCGGCTATCTTTGCGAGAAACACTCGGTTCGCTCATTCACATCATTAGTATGCAGTACAAATCTCCACTTGTCGTACCAAACGGGCGCAATCCACATTTTTCTACACGGCTTCTAAACTCTGGAATGATCTCCCTAGTTCCTGTTTTCCTCTCACTTATGATATGAGAAAATTTAAGGTAGCTGTTCGTAGGCATCTATTGGCAATTCATTATCCCTCTATCCATCCTCCTAAGTGTTCCTGAGTGCTTTAGCACGATAGGCCTTATTTTAGCCTGTTCAGGTCCACAATCATAAAATATATATATATATATATATATATATATATATATATATATATATATATATATATATATATATATATATATATAGCCTTTATGTTGGAGTCTTGTGTAATAATACATAAAATTGGTTCAACGATTCGGAGGCGTCCTTTGTTCCATTTACCAAGAATTTATTTTGACAATTACAAAATTTGAAACAAGGAAGTACAGACTATGAAACAAGGTAACTAACTTAAACTCAATCGGGGTATATATGATGTAAAACGTTAGAAGGGGGGACGTCAGGAATAGTTGTAGAATAGGTGTTCGAAAATTTCTGGAGGGTTTGGAGTTTTTTTAAATCTCGAATCAATTTACACACACACACACACACGCACGCACGCACGCACGCACGCACGCACGCACTCACGCACGCACCCACACACGCACGCACGCACGCACGCACGAACACACACACACTCACACACTCACACACTCACACACTCACACATTCACACATTCACACACTCACACACTCACACACTCACACACTCACACACTCACACACTCACACACTCACACACTCACACACTCACACACTCACACACTCCACACTCACACACTCACACACTCACACACTCACACACTCACACACTCACACACACTCACACACTCACACACTCACACACTCACACACTCACACTCACACACCACTCACACACCTCACACACTCACACTCCACACACCTCACACACTCACACACTCACACACTCACACACTCACACACTCACACACTCCACACACACTCACACACACTCCACACTCACACACTCACACACTCCACACCTCACACACACTCACACCCACTCACACACTCACACTCACACACTCACACACTCACACACTCACACCTCACACACTCCACACACCTCACACTCACACACCTCACACACTCACCACACTCACACCTCACACCTCACACCTCACACACCTCACACTCACTCACACTCACACACTCACACTCACACACTCACACTCGCCTCACACGCTCCACCACAGCTCACACGCTCACACGCTACACGCATCACACCTTCACTCACACTCACACACCACTCACACTCACACCTCACACCACCACCCTCACACTGCCCACACACACACACCTCACACCTCACACCTCACACACTCACAGCTCACACCTCACACCTCACACTCACACACTCACACACTCACACACTCACACTCCACCCACACTCCACACTCCACACTCCACACTCACATCACACTCACACACTCACACTCACACAGCTCACACCTCACACACTCACACGCTCACACACTCACCACACTCACACACTCACACACTCACACACTCACACACTCACACACTCCACACTCACACACTCACACACTCACACACTCACACACTCACACTACACACCACACACTCACACACTCACACAACTCACAACACACTCACACACTCACACACTCACACACTCACACTCACACACTCCACACTCACACACTCACACTCACACACTCACACACTACACACTCACATCGCACACACACGCTCACCACACACATCACACCTCACACACACCACACACCACACACTCACACACTCACACATTCACCATCACACACTCACACACACTACACTCAACACATCACACCATCACATCACACACATTCACACCACAATCAGGTCACGATACACACCGGTAAGCATATCACACCATCAGGAGCATCAAAACACTCTTAAACCTAAATCTCACACTCACGCATGCGACTCAGCACACAGTGCACACATTACACACTACAAACATCGGTTACGAACAACACTTGACGCCACAGCATCAAAGACAGTACATTTTGCACGCATACACACTCACACAACCTTAATAAAATAAGGTAGTATGTCGATTTAGCGAGTGTATAACATTGTATACCTACATATGCATGTGTAGATTAGAAGGTAAAGATGTTATACCGCATTTTAGGAGCAGTTAAAATTTTGTATCTCTTAAACCAAAATGCTCAAATGATGGGTACTAAAGCACAAGTGGGCACAATGTGAATACTACAAAACGGTTTACCGCACTTTAATCGCAGGTCAAGTTTTGGATCGGCCCAATCCTTCTTTAGCCCCTCCGTGATATTTTAATGTTTCCGAAACAAAAATGACGCGCTTGACATAAGTTGCAAAACAAAACATTTTCATTTCTGAGTTGTTAATCTTTCAGCTTCTGAACAATTTGCGCCCGTTTTCTTTTTTTGGGAAAATTTTAAAATCTCTAAATGGGAACTTATCGCTCATTTTAGCCTTGGATACCATATCGTTTCCTGTTTACAAATACATAAAACACAGTTTAACTAGTTTACTTTTAATACTTAAGGTTAAGAGAAGTAGCTGATGCACTTTTTTTCGGTTTTGTTTCTCACATTTTTCGTTCCGTAGATTATGTGAGTAGGTAAGCGAGATTAAAGTTTGTATTAGAAATGTACGGGTTTATTTAAGGTACCTATATCTAGAGAATGAATTGAATAGAACAAACAGCTGGTTAAATCCTTGAAAATCTTAATTAGTCACGCTAAGATGACGTAGTCTGATTACGAGCGGAAGCTGAAAATGAAAACTATCAAAGACATATATTTTGTTTAGCAGATGTTGCCCGTAAATTAACAATTATTCAATAGTTCGGAAAAAGAAACGATTTGATTACTGTAAAATCGAACTGCAAGTCAGCATCGATAACAATATAATCTAAATCTCTTATTACAACAGTATTGATAAGAATGATAATAAAAGGTTATAAAAAGATATAACGCGCACCTTGGGCTATTGAGAATACCTAAATCAGTTTAGCTATCTATTCCCATAATTGTGGCGTCGCGATTACATTTTTATCATTTTAATTGAATGATTTAATTAAAGGAGCGTATTAGTTTTGGTAAGCTCACAAGTTCGTATACGACCTTCCACAATATATCCAATGTCCTAGTTTTTACTTTAGATCAATATTCTAAGCCAAACCTTACAATAGCACCATTCATTCTCTAATCTCCCCCTTTAAACATTATTAAGTTTTGTAAATTGTATTGGCGGGTGGTAAGGACTAAGAAAGCTTGTATTTTATTAATAAGTGTGTGATAATTGTTCTATTTTGTGTAGGTGGCGCTTGTGTAATCCAAGAATGGATTTGGGACTATCCAAGGGTAATACCCCAAATCCAAGAGAGGGTGCTAATATTTTATCTGTTGCCACACTATGGTAAGTTATTTGTGTTATTACAGAAATAGTTAATTAAAAGCGCAATTAAAGTTTAGTACAGATTGTTTTAGTTGTATGTTTAGAATTTATTGTACTATTGCGCTTACTACAAATAACTTGCGCAATAGATATCAAAATTACGTGAGTTTCTTAAACACAAATCTAATCATTGTGATGCGGTTATTAAAAATGTATCACCGCAACAATAAGTGTTCACGTTTTCATTTGTAAATCATAGGCGAAAATTTGCAATCATGCGAAGTCCGTACCGCTGGCGGGCGCCAAACGTGTAAAGCGCAAAAATCATTGTCATTACATGAAATATTTATATACATACTGAACGAAAGTACGTCCCAGAATATCAGAGAGTAATAAATTATTGGCGAAATAATGTCATTTTTTGCATAGAAGCGGCAAACAGAAATCAGTAGCAAAACGGTCTAATTTAACAAAGATGCTGTAAATGTGCCGCTTACAAATTATTGTGTTAAATAAAGACGGTTCAGGTAAACGGCAAACAAAAGACGATCCTTTAAAAATCGACTCATAGTCGCGCATGTATTAAAAATTGTAGGTTAATCATCAAACAATTGAAAGGCGTGAAAGTGTTAAACATTTATTTTAGATGTGGCTTCAAAATTCTGACGGTTTGATTAATATAAAATAATTATAAATGTAGTTTACATTAATTTTTTAGATTTAATATTATCGTAAAGGTAGGTTTTGGAAACAAATGCGATATGTAATTAACAATCAGTTTTTCTCACCCTCATCCGATTCGGAAGAGCCGCCATCTTATCCTACGGATATTATAACGGGTTTTATAGTTTCTTCCATTATCACATCAAGTTCCCACATACGCTGTTCCTCTTTAATTGCATGATCAACACACTTTTTCCACTTTCTTGCACTGACATTGTCTTATAGCTTGCATTAAGAGCTGTCGCACTTCACTTAATTTAATAGTCGTATTGTTACGACTTCATTTTTAATTGAGCCTAAACTAACTCAATGGGATTGAATAGACAGTGATATGGTGGTAATCTATGTACGGTAATCCCACGAAAACCACAAAGTTCATCAATAACCTACTTAGCAAATTGTAGCTTATGCTGATTTGCTATAACTAAAAGCTCTCGTTTGAGCATAGTTTCTGCAAATCGTATCTGTTTTGATAAATAAATTATTAATAAATAAAGGAGAGATTTGGCAATGTCTTCTTTTTTTCCAAGTAGTTGTGGGGTAAGCAATCGACTTGCCTAGAATGGTGGCTTGCATTATCTAGAACAATTACAGCTTCCCGTGGAAGGTTTACAATCATTTGTTCAAAATTTTTTTCAAACACATCTGCGTTCATATCTTCGTAATAATCCTTTTGTCTTGGGCAAATCCTTCGTTCAACCAAGCCTCATCGAAGTAAAAAGATTTCCCGTCCTTCGGCACGAAACTTCTTCATTTTACGAAGGTACTTGCGTTTCCAAGAAACAATTTTGGGGTTATCAATTAGCATTGATTTTCGATTCACCTTCTCCTACGATAAGTTAAGTTTCTCTAGTGTCCTGTGTAGTGTCCATCGAGATAATTGTGGTCCATGAACGTTTTCGTTTAGTACCTATCTTTGTTGAGGGTAGGAATTTGTTTGTTGAAGTAGAAGGAATGCATTTTTCTTCTAATATGAACTTTTTCTTCTTCACTAAAACGTTTTTTCTTCCTTTTGAGCAAGCCGGTTCTTTCAAATACTCTCTTCTTGTTCTTTTAATAATTTGTATACTGTTGACTACCCCACTCCCGTCATATTTTTACTACACTATCTACACTATTTGTCCGATTTTGATACTTTAAGGCATTATGTACATTCAGAATGATATTTTTTTCATTCCAACATACATATACATATGTAGGTATAGAAGGTTATGCAATCGACTTTATTTTCACTACCGTTAAATCAACTTATTAACTCATTTAATAACTTGTGTGTGTGTGTGTGTGTGTGCGCGCGCATGTGTGCGTGTGTGCGTCTGTGCGTGTGTGCGTGTGTGCGTGTGTGCGTGTGTGCGTATGTGCGTGTGTGCGTGTGTGTGTGCTGTGTGTGCGTGTGTGTGGCTGTGTGTGTGCGTGTGTGCGTGTGTGCGTGTGTGCGTGTGTGCGTGTGTGCGTGTGTGCATGTGTGCGCGTGTGCGCGTGCATGTGAGTGTGCGTGTGTCTATGGTTGTGTCTGTGTGTATGTGGATGTATGTTAGTATCCACGATAACTCCTGAAAGACAACACCTACGTACTTAAAATGTTGTATTTAGCGGATTTAGCGGATTAGATTTTGGGAGAAATCCAGGGGTGATGCGGGCAGCTTATTTGGTGCAACTTTTGGTTTTATGCAATTTTTTATACGACGCACAAAACATTGCTAAGGTAGAATTTTTTCAGTATCTGAATAACAATTAATTTTATAAGAAAGTGCAGACAGTTTTCAAAGAAAATTTAATTTTACATAACTTTTTTTGTAAAGTTTCTTAATATAACGCAAGGTAAGTCTAAAAATTAATTAAACATGAATGAAAATGGTTAAACTGTATTATTGATATCTTCTAGAAATGGGCGGCTTTGGCAACGTCATTCTGGCATAAATTATTGTTTTGATTTTACAATATTGCCTGTTTTCGTTATGAAAAAGAGGTTGCATAATAATCCTAAAAAAATTATTTCATTTCTTTTAATTTCCACTTTGTAGGTTGGAAGGTTGTGTGTTGTTTTATACCAGATATTTTCATTCCCAGAGAGCGAACTAAGTTTCAAACGTTTTTCTGGAGAAAAATCGAAAGATGTCAGTTCCTCCACCGTTTTGAACCAAAACTTAAATTTTAAACTACGTGGTTTGAAATAACAACTGTGGTAATTGCATCTCCGATTAAGTGAGTCACATTTCTAGTTTTCATGTAATTAGAAAATAGTGTAATGAGTACCTTGTAAGATTATACAAATTTTCTTGGAATTTCGAACGATCCTTGCTGTCCTGTACAATATTGTATTATCTGCTTCAGTAAAGATGACGTTTGTATTAATTCAATCTCAAACAATTTGTACGTAACTAACAAAGATAGAGCAGTCACTTCATTTCTTAATAAAAAATGTACTAAAGTGATTTACCCAAATTTAAAACAAGAACGTGATAATGACATCACTAACGGTTTCTTCGCTGAAACTTGAAAAAGATTAATTGCACGTTAACAAACATTATTTGATTCGGTTACTTAGACAAAGACTTAGATATTAAATCACGTCTATTTTTTTGAGTATTTTATACGAAGATAAGGAACTGAAAAGTCAATATATTTTACAGCCCTTATAGTCTATGCCTTTAATAAGGATGACACTAACCTGTCGCCGTCAAGATGATTTATTACTCTCTGATATTCTGGGACGTACTTTAGACTAATACACTACACAAAATACTAAATGAGAATTAATCAACCAACGAAAGTATTTTTATGAGGATATATTGGATTTTTCTTTAAATGAAAAGTATCGTTAACGTTGAAGAGATCCAGGAAAGGAAAGGTCACGTATTTCATTCCCTCCTCAAGGGGGAGGCCAGGCTGTTTGAGCTTTCCAAGCTCCTTCAGCCACAGTCGTGGATTCCCAGCATACATACGTACATTACACATATACGCATGGTGGGATTAAATCAATTAATTATTAAAATTTCATAGAAGTGTTATAAATTTTTGAAAAGCACAAATGTCATTTAAAGATGTCATAGCCAATCCTTTTAAATTAAGGAGGTATTAAAAATGTGAATGCTCTAACGGATTCTACTTAAAAAAGTGCCTTAAGAATGTTTTTGCAGTTTGTCGATACATTTAGAAATCAAAAAGTTATTCAAGTTTTTCAAAATCGTCATTTTCTCAATTTTGGCTAATTGCGCAATTACGGTCAGAGATATTTATATGGTTATTGGATCTTAATTAACACCAAAATCGAGCACAAGGACCCCACATTACTTTTTATCGATCTATAATACAAACATCGAAAATGAACCACCCTGCACACTAGGGTGGAGCGAAAAAATGAACATCTGAAATGCTTGTGCCAAGAGTGGACAAAAGTTGCGTTATATATATATTACCTAAAAAATTTTTTAAGTTTTTGACAATATCTTCTGCCTCCCCCGCCCTTGTGAAATTGCGAAAAAAAGAACATCTAAAATATTTGTGCCAATAGTGAGCATTATATAAAAGTGTATTACCAGAAATAATTTTTTAATTTTTTAACAATACCTTCTGCCTGCCCTGCGCTTGTAAAATTTGATAAAATGTAAATGAAACACCCTTTTTTTGCAAATATGTTGGCACCAATCTGGAATTCTACAGGTCCAATATAGCACAGTAGTTTCGACCGATAATATGTTAACATTCTATTGTATGCTATACTAGGTTATTATTATACTCCTCCCTCCCCTAGACCCTTCTTAAGTAGTAAAATTAACAATTTGCAACAAACTGTGAAATAAGCACTAGGTGATGAAAAATATAATTATATAACATTTGGGAGACAACTAGAAAAAGCACTATCATGCATTATAATATAGTAATGGTTGACAGAAAAATTTAAAAACAAATACGAAAAATACGAACAAAAACATTCCATACAATATCTAATTTTCAATTCATTTATCCACGACGAAGTCCGACTTAATTTTAAATGATGACATTGTTAGCCTTGAATGGCAAGAGTGTTTTTTGAAAATTTCGGATGCCGAATTGTTAAGTAATAACGTTTTCAAGATATCATCTGAGGTACTTTTTGTAATTGGAGGTTCGGTAATCTGGACCTGCCAGTATATCAAATTAATATAATCAGCAGTTTCAAAGTTGAAATGAGGAATTGTGAATACCCTAATTGGACGATTAGATGACTCCTTGCTTTCATAATGCGTCGAACTCCAAGCGCTCGTATATGAGGTCTTTCATCAGACAACATTGTATGTAGCATATTTTCCGGGTGTCCGAAATACCCATTCCTTTGTGTAACCGGATCAACCACGGGTTTTAATCCCCTACTTAGGTATCGGGATGAATTAATAGTACGCCACAGTTTCTGCACGCTTGTAACAAGAAGGGTTGCAATTCATAAGAAACCACATTGGCGTAGACATTTTTATTACATATTCGACGAGGGTCTTCAACTCAGTTGAGGGATTTTCTGTACTATTATATAAACGCAACATGCGGTTCGCCATCGTCAACCAACGCGAATGGACCATTTTACCTAGGTTTCGTCTGGCTCCACTTTATGAGAAATCACCATTATCAACAGCGTGCCATATCTCGAATATATATTTTTGATCTGTACTGAGGCCTTTGGAAACGGCTTGAGGAAGTGCCGGTAAACTTCCATCAATTTTTTCAAAACTGACTATGCTTAGTTTTTCATACGACTCTAACATCCGCCCAAGTGGACCTGAAAATCCTCGGGGTCCAGAGGTTTTGCCATATAAATGTTGAAAAAGGTGACGAAGGGGTAGCTCATTTCCGTGCAGCATACAGACTAACCACTGAAGAGGTTTGCCACACAAGAATATTACACTATAATGTCTTTAGCAAATAACGTAACTGAATTCGTTAGTAGAAATTAATGAACTCGAACTAGAATAATTGACCGTCGGGTCCTGGGATTAACATTATGTGTTCTTCAACTATGGGTTGGCGGTAATATTTCGCATTTTTTTCTCTTGCACCAATGTTTTATCTTTACGCCCATTAAAGTATAGTCAACATACAAATATTTTCTGTTGATATTACTGACATTTTCAACACTGTAGATGCTAGTGCAGTAGCAGTTCTGTCGGATACAACATGTCTGTCGTATGTACTGACAAATGAGCTTAGGTTTAATCTCATTTGTGAAGAGTTTACTGTAGCTTCATCTGTGGAAGTAGATGTAGAACTAATAGTTTCAGATATTACAGAAGACATGGTACCCTTTTCCAAAATTTCTAGTTGCTCTTTCTCTATTTTCTTTCGTTTCTCCCTTTGCTGTTGTTAGCATCTTATCAGTTTTACCTATAATCTTCATCCTTGTAGTTCTCTGATCAAATAAAAATGTTATTTCTTCGCTGGCACCTTACGAGACTTACAACAGGTACAACAGGCACAAGAATTTTCAGATAAATCATGCTTACATGCTGCAATATTTTTTTTTATGATTGTGGACCTGAACAGGCTAAATAAGGCCTATCGTGCTAAAGCACTCAGGAACACTTAGGAGGATGGATAGAGGGATCATGAATTGCCAATAGATGCCTATGAACAGCTACCTCAAATTTTCTCATATCATAAGTGAGAGGAAAACAGGAACTAGGGAGATCATTCCAGAGTTTAGAAAAATGTGGATTGCGCCCGTTTGGTACGACAAGTGGAGCTTTGTACTGCATACTGATGATGTGAATGAGCGACCCGATTGTTTCTCGCAACGATTGCCGGAGCTGGTATCAAAGAATGTAATTCACCAGCACAATAGCCGTTGTAATAACGATAATACAAAGAAAGAACTGAAACCATCCTTCTATGCTCAAGGGACTGTATGTGAGAAGTTAAGGACGGGTCATTTATAAGCCTAATCGCTCTCTTTTGAATACGATCAACGATATCGAGAGCGTATTGGGGAGCACTAACCCACAGGTGAGAATTATATTCCGAGGCCGAATTTGGGCCTTATACAGCAAAAGGAGTTGTCGAGAGGTAAAGTACTGCTTAGATCTGTACAAAAGCCTATTTTACGAGCAGCTGTTTTGGTAGCTGACAGAAGATGGTCAACCAATGAGAGATTTGAAGATACAGTCATACCCAACAGAGTAATAGAGTCTGAAAACTTAAGAACAGAGCCATTCATACTTACAACAGGAAATGATCGATCTTTTTGGCGGACATAAGGCAACACTGAGTTTTGTTAGCATTAAATTTAACTAGATTATTGCTTCCCATTCGAGAATACGTTGAATGTCTTTGTTGTTGAATTTGCCATTTCAGCTTTAATTTCTTGATTTGACATAGAAGGTGCATTATCACTATGAGTAGACTGAGATGGACTACAGTGAAGAGTGCTATCGTCAGCAAAGCAATGGATGGGGTAGTTGTTGAAGAAATAAGGTCGTTTATGTACAGCAGAAAAGTGTAGGCGCTATAACGGATCCCTGTGGTACGCCCGGGTTAATGCTAACTTCTTTTGAAAAAGCCATCAACTACGACACGTATTCGTCTTTTATCAAGGAAACTAGAAACCCAGTTGATGAGCGTATCATTTAACCCAATGAGGTGAGTTTGGCAAGTAAACACTTATGCCAAACTTGGTCAAATGCCTTTGAGATATCTAAAGCGACTACAACTGTTTCACCGGACTGCTCTACTGTATTGTTCCAAACTTGGGTCACATATGAAAGAAGATCGCCTGTTGAACGACTTTGCCTAAACCCATATTGGTGGTCACTAAGGAGCTTTGTTAGTTTCAAGGAACGTGAGCAGTTGCTGATTGATGGCTTTTTCCATGATTTTAGACAAAATGGAAGTGATGGCAATTGGTCTGTAATTTGAGGGATCGGTCTTATCACCTTTTTGGGAATAGGTTGAACATTTGCTAACTTCCATGATGAAGGGAATTCCCAGAAGATATAGAGATCGTATAGAGCTTAGATAGGACTGGTACTAGTTCGGGGAACATTTCTTTAAGACAATAGCTGGGATACCGTCTGGGCCAGTCGCCTTATAGAGATCAAGCCTACTGATGATCGATTCCAAGAGCTTGTACCGAATATGAATTGGTTTCATAACGTATGAAGAAGAGTTGACTAGGGACACATCTTTTCCAGAATCATTGAGACACGAGTTTGATGCAAACAAATCCACAAAAACGTTGGCTTTGTCTACAGAATCAGCAACTACTGATCTGTCAATAGATGTCAGGGGAAATGAAGATGTTCGAAAGTTTCTACTAATGGTTTTGCTAAAGACTAAAATTTACGACTGCCGAAAGGAGATGTAGCTAGTTCATTGCATTTTCGTTGTTCGAACAACTTTTTAGTTTTAGTGATGATACTTTTGCAGATATTTCTAGCACCAACGTATTCTACATGACTGTCAACCGATTTATTAGATTTCCATTTAATGTAACATTTATTTTTAAAGATATAGCATCAGAACAAGCCTTATTGAACCAGGGTTGGGAACGTGAATGACCTACACGGTACTGTTTTTTCGGAATGTATAACTCCATTCCCATGAGGATGACTTCAGATACTGAAAGAGCGATGTCCGAAGAAGAGGACGACTTAAAACAATATTCACGCCATGGAAAGGTTGCAAAGAAATCCCGTAAATCACTCCATCGAGCTGACTTAAAACACCACAAGGTTCTATCGGTTTTGCGAACAACAGTGGAATTAGGTACAGTAGAAATGATTTTTATTAGACAATGGTCGGAAAGACCTAAAGGCGAAAGAACGGAAGTTTTATAAACAAGAGGGTTTGATGTAAGAAAGAGATCTAGAAGATGTGGAGTATGGTTAGGGTTATCAGGGATTCTTGTGGGTTCAGAAATCATTTGTGTGAGATCACATGAAATAGCAAATGTTTCTGCACTATGACCAGCGGGATTTGTAGTAGATGAAAATTGAAGCCAATTAGAGTTATGAACATTGAAATCGCCTACAAATGAGATATCGCAAGATGGAAACTGAGACAGGAGATAGTCAACTTTCATACTAAGGTAATCGAAGAAGTCTTGAAAGTTGCTGTCATTAGGAGACCTATAAATGCAACAGTAGAATTTCACAAAATTAGAACCAGAATGTTTAAACCAAATCACGTCAAAATTTTTATTTTCTAAGGAAGAAACCCTCTTGCAAGCAATTCTACGCCTCCTTTATATCGAAAGTTAGAGTGAAGATGGTATTGAGGAAATTGCAGTATCAAACAATGTGACTATTGCTTCATCTTTAAAGGCCTTAAATTTTATTTAAATATGACTCATTATTTTAACTACCTGTAAATGGTTTTATAAGTTTCATAAACTTTACATAGTAAGACTGCATCATTTGTAAAATTCTGTCTCGAGTAACTACGGGAATAGAGGTTCTCTGCCATATCTGTTCCAATTTAACTGTTACTTCCTGTGATATTTCGGTAACGGTTGGTTCCCTTTTACTTGTTTTTTTTTAAGCCTAGTAAAATCGTAAGATCTCATTACCTCTTCGTAAGTAGGCAAAACAGATTCATTTAATTCGGCTGGTATCCCAAAACAGGGCAGGTTACAGCACGACGAATTGTTACACTTGATACTGACATTATTCCAGTTGACAATCTGTAAAAGGGAGTTAGAATATTGATCGAAGTTACACATTGAGAATGATACCACTGCAAAACTAAGATTATACTCTCACAAAACAACACTTTTATTTTTTTATAATCGACCTACAAGGTCTATCCTGGTTGTAAGGTAACCATAGACTGCGATTGTTCCATACCATATACTTGGAATTCGTGCACGTTACTAGACTAGCGCCGTTGTCAAGCTGTTTAAAATTTAATATGGACCACTGAAAAGTGGGCTAACATTTAGAATGTTTGACAAATTCAAGGCCTTTGGGGAGACAGAAGATATAAGAATAAATTGAAAAATCGGCGATACAAGCAATGTGTTACATAAACACTAAGAAATCTGCTGTATTGGATTCGAAAAATAAAGTAATTTTCGCAATATCGCAGATTTTCAAGGGTGGTGGGAGACAGAAGATATTGTTTTATTAAGAAATAAAAACCGTGTTAATAAGAAACATATAAAGCAAGTTTTGTACCCTATTAGACATTTAAATACCAAAATCGATGAAAAATATGTTGTTTTCGCTCCACCCTACTGTACACTCTGGCTCTGTCGTATTTCAGGCACTCCACTGCCTTTAAACCATCTAAAATCGGTGTTGTGTTTAAAAAGTTACTAACATCGCACTCTATCGTAATATACTATATTTTCATTTACAGGAACCACTCATAATCATTAAGTCTCGACAAGGTACTTTAACTACCTAGGATGGGATTTTGGTTAAGCGGCTAGAATTCCTGAGTGTTATGCATAACTAAATTGGTGCTTCAAACAATATTTACACTTGAATATTATTTAGTTAGCAGATTGCCTTTAAACTTTACCAAATTTAAATTCACTAATAATATTTGTAACCGCTGGGACTGTTTGTCGGTTAGAATTAATTTAAACTTATAAACCTAAGAAAGTACTTGATCTCGCGTATTAGACTTAGATGCTAAAGTGAAAGAGTTATAACTACTCACCATCAGGACATAGAATATTATTGCACCATCAAACTAGAAAATAAGACAACTCAATATTATTGACGTTAAAATACATATTGATTTATGTAGGTAACTAAATGTGTAGCGCAAAATAGTATAATTTTTATTGCAAACTTAGCGAAATGTAGTGTACGAATGTAGCAGGCTACACTTACCCGTAAACTAGGTATCAAATGTATACTGGGTGTTTCATAAATACATATAAATAAATAAAAATATCTTTACATAAACCTATGTCCCAATCGTCTTTACTTTTGACCAACATGCTTGCAAGGTTTTAAGAAAAATAACTTTCACATCGTTTTAGATATTGTTGCAAAATTACACTTTTTACCAGTGTCGTTCGTGCAGAGTTTGTACTCCATTTTATATGAAAACATAATACGCCACTGTTTTTCTTAGAATAGAATTTATTTTGAAATTCCTATTCATTCCAGAATAAATCTGGTCTCTTAATCTTTTTCGTGTTTCATGTTTTGATCAAAAAGTAGAGTCTGATTTTTAACTGAACTATAAGGTCCTTATGCCTATTAGTTACTTTAATTTATTAATGCAAATTTATTTCTATCAGCGGCTTAGCTTAAACGTCGGAGACGGGTGTTTCGAGATTCACTAATAAAAATTACTCGACTTCGACTAGCTAAAGGAAAATCAGTTAGTAATATAGATAATACGTTAACCGTATTTATTTAAAATTAACTTTAACAGTTAATGATTGTTATGTTGAACTTACAATTATTTCGCTCAAAATATGTAATGTATCAATTAATAAAATTTCCTAAATCCAACTCTGAAGTCAGGTAGCGAATGAACGGTACCTTCACAAGGGTTTAAAATCTCTTTGGTAAAATTTTAAAAGTTATATTTTTTCAATGTCATTAGTTTGTATGGATTTATAAAGAAATGTTTCCAGGTTAATGTTTATAAAATAAAATCGATATTTTATTTTTAAAACGAACGTTGTTTGCTGATTTAGTAGCGTGTTATGGTGCTTTATGTAGGGGAACTAATTACATAAGGGGCAATTAAAGGATTACTTTAACTAAAATACGGAGATTGGTCGACTATCACGGATGGCGGTTATGGAAGTAAATATGCTAATTTCTTTTACCGTATGGTTGGCGGTAGTTGAGATGATGGTTTCGAAACGTTATCGAGTTTTAAGAGGTGTATTTTAGTAGATCGGCGGGACAAAGATGCGGAAATTAATTAATTCGCGACTAAATTAGGCGACAGGAAAATTGCACTGTGAGTAAATCCTCTCAGTCTTGAACTAGGTCAACTTTGCATACGTGTATGGGTGTGTGGGTATGTGGGTGTGTGGTGTGTATGTGTGTGAGGGTGTGTACGGGTGTGGGTGTGTGTGTGTGTGGTGTGTGTTGTGTGTGTGTGTGTGTGTGTGTGTGTGTGTGTGTGTGTGTGTGGTGTGTGGGTGATGTGTGTGTGTGTGTGTGTGTGTGTGTGAGGTGTGTGTGTGTGTGATGTGTGTGTGTGTGTGTGTGTGGTGTTGTGTGTGTGTGTGTGTTTGTGGGTATGTGTTGCGTGTGTGTGCAAAATTTTAAAAGGTATATTTTTAAACGTTATTAGTTTGTATATAGAAATGTTTCTAGGTTAATGTTCGTAAAATAAAATCGATGTTTTATTTTTAAAGTGAACGTTGTTTGCTGGGAGATTTAGTAACGTGTTATGGTGCCTTATGTAGGGTCTCTAATTGCATAAGGGCAGTTAAAGGATTACTTTAACTAAAATACGGAGACTAGTGGACTACCACGGATGGTGGTTATGGAAATAGCTATGTTCATTTCTTTTACCGTGTGGTTAGCGGTAGTTGAGATGATGGTTTTAATTACACCTTAGCGAAAAATTATCGAGTGTGTTTTAGTAGATAGGAGGATAGTTAATTCACGACTAAATTAGAGGACAGGAAAATTGCACTGTGAGTAAATCCCTGTGTGTCTTGAACTGTGTTGTTTTGTTGTGTGTGTGTGTGTGTGTGTGTGTGTGTGTGTGTGTGTGTGTGTGTGTGTGTGTGTGTGTGTGTGTGTGTGTGTTGTGTGTGGTGTGTGTGGTGTGTGGGTGTGAGTGTGTGTGTAGTGTAGGTATGTGGGTGTATGGGGTGCGTGCGTTCGTGCGTACGTGCGTGAAGCGTAGTGCGCGTGTGTGTGACTGATTGAGTGAGTAGGTGAGTGAGTGAGTGAGTAAATAACAAATTGCGTAACCATTTTCAAATCGATTTTTCTCGAACACGTTAATCTGGCAGAATTTTTCAAGAATACCTTTTGAACTAGAAAAACCATTGGATTAATTTATAAAAAATTCAGGAAATCAAAATAATGCAAAAGAAGTTTAGCAGGTGCGCCGTAACGCCATCCCTGAAAAGGAATTTTGTCTAGCGATACCGTAAGAAAAATTTTTGTATTGACAGTAGCTAAATTACTAAAACCATCTTTTGGCCACCATTTTTAAAGTTTCATAGTTTCATTTATTGAAGAATTTCCGGACCTACATTATAATGAAATCTTTTTCCAAATATGAAGTTTTAAGAGAGAAGAAGAGAATATAGAGAGATAAATGTAGATTAATATGATTATGAATATTGAAGATGTAATGAAGAGAGATGAGAGAGAGAGACCTCAATAATGTAGATTAATTATGTTTTATGCAATTTTTGACACGATGCGTAATTTGGCAAACAAATTTCTGAGATAGAATTTAAGGCTAGTTCAAATTTTTCAATATCTGAATAATGTGCAGACGTATTTTTCAAGAAAATTTAATTTTACATAACTTATTATAAAACTCTTTGTAAAGTTTCTTAATATCAAGCGAAATATATATAAAATTAATTAAATATGATTGAAAATGCTTAAGATATCTTATCGATATTTTTATAGAAGCGTGCAGCTTTGAATTTTTTTTAAGTTAGCAACTATATGTCTATTAACCTGATATGAAGTTTTAAACGTCTATATGGTATAGATTATTGTTTTGATTTATTCTAAAAGAAGTTCCAAATTACCCTAAAAAATTGCGCTGAACGAATTTTACCATTATTTCTTTAGAGATTGGAAACTACTGTAACTTCATCCTCTGTGACTACGATTTGCCGACGTAAAGTACTAAATAGAAAAGTTAGATATTTTTAAAGTTTGTATCGAGTTAAATAATTTTGCAACCGTTTTGACAACCGTTCGTTTAGATTGCAATCAATGTTATTGAAGTAATACAAGTTATTTTAAAAAGTTTTAGACTATGAAGTAACGTAATTACGAAGTAAATCGGTCGTTGACCGAACAACTCATTGATTTTGCATACGACGGTTTTGCGAATAGTCGCCTTTATTTTTGGAGTTATTTCTTTTATAGGAACCAACATACCGATTGTAGACATCTTTGCTGGTGTCTGATTGGCCAAAAGGTAAGCAGTTTGTCATTTGTTTGAAAACGATCTGTATCTTTCGACGAATTTAGATATTACATCCGAGATCTACCTTTCGTAAATTTTAGGGTTTTATAAATTTTGCATCACGCTTAATTTTGTTGTAGTGACGTATTTTTGTGTTTTACATTGAGAAACTAAGTATCGTATTTTCATTCATTTTTGATTATTTGAGATAATAATTTCTGCGTTGTTTGGCGAGATTCCGCAATTCCGAATTTGTATAAGGCTTAGAATTTTCTTGGAATTTAGGTGAACTTCGCGTAGATAGTTTTGAAATAGAATTTTTAGTAGTAGAGTAGGTCATTTTGAGTGAACGTTTTGGTTTCCTGTTAGACCATTATAAGATGTGTTCGTGACGTTTTCCCGCTATAAATGTATTTAACAGGTGTAGCCTTTTGACAGTCTTCCGATTTTGACGATTTTGGGGTTCTAACGAGTGCCCTTTACAACATTAAGTAAGAACCGCTCCGACACCACTGAGCTATGCCGTGGCACAAATTGCCTTTACGGGTTGGATGCTTTATTGAGCATTTAGCCTGTAACAAACAAACACGATAACACAAATAAATTTAAACATATTTGATGTGGTAGATTCGGTATTTGTGGAGGTGACGACATGTGGGTGTGGAACTTTCAGGAAATGAAAAACCAAGCATTGGACCCGTAGTAAACAAGTTCTCTTGGTAATACCAGATTTTGAAGTTAGGTGACAATCATCTCCACCTCTAGGTTACTTTTCAAATCGAACAATTCCTTGATAACGGCTCAGTCACAATGTATAGAACATAATAATTGTACTATCTCGAACGCACAGGTGACGTTTTCGTTGACTAATTTAATATGTATCAATACATCAAGACATCCATTGCGAAGCAGTGCAATAGCTTTAACTTTCCTCATGCTATCATAGTTTGCCTCTAGTAATTAGAAGTGTGGCTCCAAATACGAAATTATTTCATTTCTTTTCATTTTTATTTTGTAGGTTGGAAGGTCATAGGTTTTTTATGCCATATATTTAGTGATTATTATTGTCTGGAATATTATTTTTAACATATCGTCCCCAGGGCCTCATACCGCAGCAAAGCGCGGGTACTGCTAGTCTCTCTCTCTCTCTCTCTCTCTTATATAATATATATATATATATATATATATATATATATATATATATATATATATATATATATATATATATATAAAAAAATGTTTCTACCTCTGTCCGTTATAGACTTTGAAACCATCTATCCGATCGCCATGAATCTTTGGGAAGTTCTTGAGTACACTCCCGCGAAGGTTTTAGCATAAAATTTTTTCAATATCGGCACCCAAGTGCCCTCATAATCTTTCCACGCAGCAACGCGCATCGGGTACGGCTAGGTTTCATTAGCATAGTAGAATACGCAGGGTATCCGCTGTGTTTTATATTTGAACAAAATAACTAAAATAACTGTATTAAAAATATATGTAGCTTAGTGCTGACTTTTAATGGAGGAAATTTCAAAGTGGGTTAATCCACGGGTATTAAACTCGTCACGGGCAACACCGTGCAAGGTCGGCTAGTACAATAATAAATAAATTGAAGTTAAATTCCATACAAAATAATACAATCAACAAGAGATGTACACTACCGTGGAAACGAAAAATCTCATTGTGTCGCGACATCATCAGGTTTTTATCATTTTATATACATCTACTCTAGAATTTACTTGTTGGCTAACTTGTCTATAACAAGTAGCAATATTGAGTTAACAGCTGTTTGTTTTGAACAGAATGTTATTATTACAGTCGTGGTACGATAGCAAAAATCAGATCCACAGGAAGAAAAGTTACGTGTGGTGAAGGCTGCCGCTGGTATAATTCTAGGTGACGTTTGATCGCAGATATACAATACAGTCGTAGTAGTTATCTTGAAAACAAGCGTTCGTCTCTAGAAAATGCAGAAAGAAATGCATATCTCTGGCACACGCAGAGATTAGTGCATTGCGATCACCTTCTTTCATATCATCTCTACAGAGTTCCGTCTACGTATGTGTGTATCAGAAGCTTGATTCGAAACAGTTGGTAGAACTGCTGTCGGCCCTTGGGTTAGTTCGAGTTATAGTGAAACCGCCATACTTGTAATATCAACAATTGTACGACCGGAGGAAACAGTGGTAAATGAGAGTGATTTTCTTCAATTCATTCTTGACAACGCCGATTTTAATGTTAATACACTTGACGGCTTGCACACATTTCATGCTATGGGAGGAATTATGGTTACAACGCCTTATGACTCTATGGCACCCAAAACCGCAGTAGCTCGAGTAACTATGTGCAAATCTAGTGAACTTGTAAAAAGCTGGATGTCTATAAAAAAGGGTAAACTCTGATCTAGAAACTGTCGACATTGTAGATGTCCAGAGTATTTGTGCTACCTCACTCTGTTCATCTCCTTGGTTGTATGGCACGTCTTCAAATAATATTACCCTACCAGGTTGGAATAGATTCGTGGAGGATGTTAACCGAAATAAGCCTTACGAACATTCTAGGGTACTCTGTCCTCCATTAATAAATAGTCCACCATCCCAATTTGATACAATAGTTACAGCTATTAGGACTGCTATGCGAAAGTGTGAAACAGTCAATATGAAAACATGTTTTGTTACTTTCGACCAGCCACTTTACTTAAAAGGGCAGGAAATCATTTCCAGTAATCCTAAATTCAAAGCTGTTATGCGACTTGAGGTTTCCACATGTTGGTGTCACGTATGGGGGCGATCGGAACCATTATGACAGAAAGTGGTTTAAAGCACTTTTTCAATCGATCTATGCAGTAAACCGCGCTGACAAGCTGATGAGTGGGCATGCATATGTACGGGAAGTCCGATCTCATTATTTAGTTCATCGTGTTCTAGCCCAATTAATTATGAACACCGTCTACTTTTCTGCCGAAGAGAAAGATGTGATCGAAAGTATGCTTACGAGCGTTGACAAAACTGCTCTTCTAAAAGCAGATGAAAATGAGGTTGTTAAAGTCTTAAGCACAAAATTCAAAGAAGCTGTACAGAAACTGAAACGTTGTTGGCCAACGGCTAAGGTTTGGGTATAATACTTCCAATCGACCACCTTTATAAAACAGTTTATTGAGGCTGAAAGATCAAGCAATTGGGATCTTTACATTATAACCACTTAACAGATGTTGCCCTTCTTCCATGCAGCGTGTCGTTTTTCCATCCCAAGGGCACCCATCTATATGTGCAGGACATGCTGAACTTGAAAGACATAATTGGTCCAAAAAATATGAGTTATTTACGACAGATGGATATTTTACTATCAGGCGTACAGACGAGCTCTGATCTGGGCCATTGAACAAACCCTCATGAAGATGATGAAAAGCTCCAGTGGATTAATTCTAGGTCGTGGAATTGCAGACAGTGTTCTCACTCGATGGACACTTGGGATGATCCACCTTCATAATATCTGTGAAAAAGTTGAGAAGTATTGTAATATAACTTCAGTGACTTGAGAGCATCATGTTGATATGCGCCTTTCTCGCATTGCTCGAGATAGTGAAGATGTTGAAAAGCTTGTTCACATACCATTTTCCATAAATGATGCGCTGTTGTCAATAAGCAGTGGTATAGTAGGGACGGCGGTTGCTAACTGTCTCACGAACTTAGTTGTCATTTTTATATTATATTAGTTATCTAACTAATCTATTTACAGGGGTTTTATTTAACTAACAGTAGTTTTCCTGATTAGAATATTTTCTAATTATGTTTCTTAACTAGTAAAGATTATTGGGGGTGTTTAGAATTATTTACACACGGGAAATTCAATATTGGACATTCTCGTATTGAATATTTATTTGCGGGAACGAAGAATTCGTTTACCGCTTGGATATGCGGTTCAGGTCTGGTGAGGTAGAGATGGTGGTGGCTACCGCCCCCTCTAATTCGGAGCGCTTAGGGGAACGTTCAGTTTACAGGAAAGATTTATTTATACAGGCGGGCAGTATAACGTGTTACCGGCGTCGTAATTAAAAAATGTTTGACACAGGATCAATCCTTTAAATATCTGTTATCGCGACGTGCGATCCAGATCGGACACAGGTTCACGCCTTCAGATAAGAAGTGCATTTTTAAAAACTGGTATTTGCGTTACAGGAGTTTAATGTTGACTCGTTTTACGTAATATAGTAGGATGCTATCGCAATTCACGGGAACTGAGCGACCGAAATAATGGTCTAATGTTAATCTGTTTTATCACTTCCAACTTGTAGATACCCTGCACGTTGTTTAACTAGCCTAGGGCGGCGTGTTTGTGTAAATTTGTGTATAATTGTGTTAAGTATCGATTAATAGATTCTGGACTGTCAGTCCGTTGCGCTGTTTAATCGGTACCCTGGGGTCGGCAGAATTTAGGCAGGCATCCTTTCTGTTTGACTGTCTAAATGGAAAGCAACGTCGGGAATAAACATTCGGCGTGGCGTTGTTTATGAATGTGCAGGGTTCTGAAATAAAACTTGCATAATCACGGATTCAAGTGACAGCACGCCCCGGTGTACAGGAATATTCTAAGGCGGGGAGTTGAATGAACGACTGAAGAGTAGTCATAATAATGAGCGTTTGTAGCGCGTCTCGTAGTTTTATTGAAATCCGCGGCGGGCGGGAGCGGCTTCTGATGGCGATGCTAATTCAGAGATTGGTTGTTAGACAAATAGTGGGACTGGAGGGGACTCTAATTTTTAATATTTTTGGAATAACGTCTGAGGGGATAAAGATTCATTATTTGCGATTTCCGCAATTTAATTAAAATTGTCTAATTGACAAATAATTAATTAAAAATTTTTGTGAAACGATTCTGGTTCATTACAACTGTAAGGGCTATCTTCTTCCATATTCAGTTCAGTAACATTACCCCCACGCACCAACTCTGCCCACCCGGAGATGACTCTTGGTGTAAACACAGAAAAGCTATGGCTTCGGGTCTCACATATGACCATATAAAACATTTTCACCTTCCCTAAATCATTATTCTAGAGCAAAAGCCAATATTCAAACATTTGTCTGATCCTGTTCTCAAAAAGTGTTTGAGAGGAAAGTCTCAGAACTGAATGAGTTACTAAACAATTTGGTGCGGTCATGTGGTTTGAAAAAAATCTGTTGGACTGTCAACTTTGAATTTTGGTGTGTCAGAAGGTGTGTTATCTTTCAATAATGGATGTGTCCAAGTCAAAGGTGTTAGAACATCTGGAAGACAAATAATCTGAACACTGGGAGCCACACAATTCATCTTATAATGCTGGAAAGCATTAAAAGAGTTATAACTGCTGTTTAAAACTTTTACATAGTCTTTTTTTTTGTTTTTTTCTGAAACTTTATATTTTTAAACTTTCACTACACCTATCTCAATCTTGTTGAAATTTTTACACCAAACAAAGTTTCTAACACAAGGAATTATAAATATGATTTACAAAGACCAAATATAAAATATCTGGTGTGGAACAACATACGACCTTCCAACCTACAGAATGGAAATTAAAGGAAATGAAATAATTTTAATAACAATTTTTAGGATAATTATTCAACCTCTTTTATAATAAATTTATTACGAAAACAGACAACATTGTAAAAACAAAAACAATAATCTATGTCAGACGTTCAAAACTTTATGTCAGACCATTGAACTGTACGCTATACGTAACTGGAAAGGCAAGGCGCATAAATAACACAAAAGCCACAGCCAAGCTAGGCAACCCTCAAAGAATGGGTATCTCTATCTCTTTCTTTCGCACGCCATGCCCAAACGATAACGCGCGGAATAAAATGCAGGTGGTCAGGTAAAAAAATACGTTGGCAGTTTCACCAGTGAAACATACATTGTGATCCAGACCAATAAAACGTTTACAATTAAATGCATGAATGTTTTATTATAAGATATACAGGGTGTGGCGCGAAGAGTTTTGATTAAAAGTAATGGCGGATACAGTTATGTTAAAAATCTGAAATTACAAAGCTGTAGGTTTTGAATGACGCTGAGTTCAAATATAATATTATCCTGAATGTGGCACTTCCGGTTATACCGGAAGTAGACGTCAACTTTGTTATTTTAAATGGAACCTAATATTTTTTATTTTATTTTAGAGTTCTACATGAAATTCTAGATAAAATTTGTGCACAATGTCCTATACCAAAAATGAAGTATTTTCGAGATATTTCGATTTTCTTTAAAATTTTGGAAAAAATCCTAGTCCACATTGAATAACGATATCTCCATTAATAACGAAGCTAGTGACGTGAAATTGTAACCAATAAACAACAAGCGCTTGCCCGTTAACTGCATATATCCATCTCATTGATATTTCATACCGGGTGTTTTAAACTTAGCCGCCAACATGCACAATTTAAATCACTTATAAGTTGCTTACTTTAAATAGAACACCTTGTATTTTGTTACATTTTCCGCTGTATTTTTTAAGCCAATTCGTTTGGTATCAGTATTCTCTATACCTAAATCCTACCACTTTTGATATATTTATTATCTTAGTTAAAACATAACAACACTTAATTATTTCAACATTAGTGAAGGGTAGGCCATGATTTCCATTATTTAAGGTGATATTTTGTTATTTTTTCATAAGTTATTAATTCTGAAAAGTACCAATAGCCTGAAAGGATTATTAATTGTGGATATCATTAAAAAAGTTGACTAGGTATTTTGTATTAATTTAATTAGATAACTTACAAAAACAAAAATAATTAAATGTAATATTAAACAAATAAAGTTTTATAATAAGTGTTCAAAATTAGCACCATCTACTTCTAAACATTTATGAATCCTTTTCATTCAGTTATGTCTTGTAATTCTGGAAATATGGTCGGGTGTTAGAGAATTAAAAGCAAGTAAGACTCTCTGTATCATATCTTCCTTTGTAGTAACAGGTTTGGAAAATACCTGATTTTTAATGTAACCCCAAATACCAAAATCTAGAGCAGACAAATCAGGAGAGCGAGCTGGCCAACGAAATGGACCCTGATTGGCAATCCATCTATCATCAAACATGTCGTAAAGATGCTGAGCAACAGGCCCAAAGTTATGAGGAGGTGCTTCATCTTGCTGATACCAAGATGAAACCGCCTCTCCATTTCTTAAAGTATGTAACGCCGGTCGTATGGCTTCTTCTAAAATGTGGCAATATGTTGTACCATTTAAATTTTCATCATAACATTTTAATGCTAAAATTTTATCGTCTTTTATTACACAAAAAAACATTAAAACTCTAACTATCTTGGAAATAACGTTCTCTACTAACATGTGAATTTTCATTAGACCAAAAATGCGAATTATGTCGATTAAATAATCCATTTTTGCTAAACTTTGCTTCATCACACCATATAACTTTTTTTATGAAGTTATCATCCTCTTGGGTCTTCATTCACAGAATTCTACCCTTCGAGGAAGATCACCTAATTGTAAGTGTTGCACCAAATGATATGAAAATGGTTTCCATTTGTGTTTTTTTAAAATGCGATGAACTGTTCTCGTCAACAAAGTAAGATTTCTCTCACAATCTCTAATGCCTCCATTAGGAGCAAGTCTTACTTGCTTTTAATTCTCTAACACCCGATCATATTTCTAGAATTACAAGACATAACTTAATGAAAATATCTAGTCGACGTTTTTAATGATATCCACAATTAATAATCCTTTCAGGCTATTGGTACTTTT
This sequence comes from Vesta saturnalis, assembly GCA_036346205.1. Classification (NCBI taxonomy): domain Eukaryota; kingdom Metazoa; phylum Arthropoda; class Insecta; order Coleoptera; family Lampyridae; genus Vesta; species Vesta saturnalis. The sequence goes on from JARFJB010001748.1 coordinate 161,636, forward strand.
CAGAAGTAATAACTATGAAAAAATAAGAAAATATCACCTTAAATAATGGAAATCATGGCCTACCCTTTACTAATGTTGAAATAATTAAGGGTTGCTATGTTTTAACTAAGATAATGAAATATCTCAAAAGTGATTGGATTCAGGTATAGGGAATACTGATACCAAACGAATTGGCTTAAAAAAATACAGCGCAAAATGTAATAAAATACAAGGTGTTCTATTTAAAGTAAGCAACTTATAAGTGATTTAAGTTGTGCATGTTGGCGGTTAAGTTTAAAATACCCTGTATGAAATATCAATGAGATGGATATATGGAGTTAACGGGCAAGCGCTTGTTGTTTATTGGTTACAATTTCACGTCACTAGCTTCGTTATTAATGGAGATATCGTTATTCAATGTGGACTAGGATTTTTTTCAAAATTTTTAAAAAAATCGAAATATCTCGAAAATACTTCATTTTTGGTATAGGACATTGTGCACAAATTTTATCTAGAATTTCATGTAGAACTCTAAAATAAAATAAAAAATATTAGGTTCTATTTAAAATAACAAAGTTGACGTCTACTTCCGGTATAACCGGAAGTGCCACATTCAGGACAATATTATATTTGAACTCAGCGTTATCCAAAACTTACAGCTTCGTAATTTCAGATTTATAACATAACTATATCCGCCATTACTTTTAATCAAAACTCTTCGCGCCACACCCTGTATACAATTTTTGTGACATTGTACAAGGCATATTAAGAATAAATGCGCGTTTACAGAATATTACAAAATAAATTCAGTATGTACCTATAAGTGCCTATGTAGTCTAATAATAATTAATACATAGTAAACTATATAATTCGACTCATGTGGAAATCTGTATCGATTCATGAAATAATATGAATGTATTTCGTGCAAGTCTTCAAAAATTGGCTCTTCTACAATGGGATGATGAGGTACAAATAAATTCTACAATTTTAAAAGCTATGGTGGATGGGTGTAAACAACCACCAGATGAAACAAATTGGTAAATTTGTTACAAATCTTTGGTTCAGCTGAATAAATTTGATCTTCATTTTGAGTATGCTTGTTACGCAGTATATCGAGGCAATATAAACAATTGAGGGTTTTCAACAGTTTCCTAACAATAAATCTTGCTATATAATACGTAATATTTTCTTAGTACTCACTTAAAGGGTAGTTTAAGGTATCAGCTATTAAATCTACGATAGTTTCATGATCGTTAGTTATATTTTCGCCTTCTTTTACATTTATTTCTTGCGATCTAAACTGAAACGCTGGTGTGCACAGATTCCCAAGATCTATACAATTGGCATTAACACTTGGTGCTTCTTGATTTCTGAACAATTGCCTTAATCCCCATTTCAGCTGCAGACTATCAGGATTATTATTAAATCCACTCGGAGATCGTATGCAGCTAAAAAACAGTTCCAAGTGGAATTGTGAGATTTTATATGTCAGTAAATAATGCAATGGACCTTTAGCTTTATTAAAAAAATCGAATGCTAAATTTATACCAATTTGCATGCTGACTATGAAGGCTAAGGCAAAGGTTTATACAAAATATGATCAGAAGATAGTGAATTAGCAAACTTTAAACCTTCTTTGTTTTGCAAGTCATTCAATTTTCACAGATAAAGTAATACTACCTTTTTCAGGCAACAAAATTTTTTTCTGCAAATGTATTTTTTGCTAACTTCAGTACGTGACACTCGTCTAAGAAACAAATATTTACAGACTTTGAAAACTCATCCTTGTAGGGAGGATGTTTGAAATATGACATTGGCGCTATCCTATTAATTTTGCAACCCAATTTTGTCAATTGCTTGATGTTCCATCACAAGTAATCGAACGAACAGTAATGCCAATACTATACAGTGCTTCAATACATGATAGTAATAACTGTATTTCTGCGAAAAGTTTATTAGTAACAAAATAGGCAACAGGACATTTAAAATGATTTTGTTACGAAACTATGTGAAACATCAGGGCTTCTGATTAGCATTAGGAGTGCCAATACCATCATAGTCACAATATCCAATGTATTTACCTCTGAAGCAGTAAAATTGTTTCTTGTTCTGTTGTTGGAATAATGCGGGTTATAGATCTTCTTGGAATTAATTTTTTTTGTAAGTGATTTTGATATTGAAATATGTTTTAAATATTTTTTAATTTTATGATGCTGTATGTTATTTTCACCTTCTGGTCACTAAACATATTTTCGTAAAATCAGTCTTTAAAGTCATATTTTACTGCATTTTTTGGGCATCCACTTTTCTCTTCTAATTATCCTTGCCCATAATTGCAATATTGCAGGTCGTTTAAACGGAAAACTAAAACATTTCACACTACATGTCTAGGTACTTACACAACACGCGAACTGTGGAGGTTATGAAGAATTCACCCATGAAAGTCGATAATACTGCTTTTATCGGCTAAATTATAACATCCGTATGGAACACAACTATTCACCATGGTGTTTTTATTTAATAAATTTCACAACCAAATATTACTTTATACCTTTCAAACTATGGACAATACCCGGTTAAAAGACATCTGATCTACTACCGAAACAAGTTGAGTGCGACAGAAGTACCTATTCTGCATATGTCTTTGTCAGCCAAGCATGTCTTCAACGCCTACAATGCATTTGAATAGCCCGTATCCCTTCCAGTTGCGTATAGCGTACAGTTCAATATGTCAGAAAGAGGTTAATATACAACTAGTTGCTAACTTAAAAAAATTCCAAAGACCGCCTCTATAAAAATATCGATAATACAGTTTAAACATTTTCAATCATATCTGTTTAATTTTTACACTTATTTCGCTTTACATTAAGAAACTTAAGAAGATATATGTAAAATTAAATTTTCTATGTCTACACATTTTCTTATAAAACTAATCATTATTCAGATATTGAAAAAAATTGTACCAACATTTAAATTCTACCTTATGAATTTTTTGCCGCTAAATTATGCGTCGTACCAAATAAATACTTAAAACACCAATATAATGAAGGTCTACATATTGGTATTTTTATATCTTTGAAACGTACTGCTGTTTCAAAACCAACTCCCATTAAACCAGCTACAGTAGAAATGAAAACAAGCTTAACACAAAATTTTAAGTTCGTACGTGTTTTCTTCCTTGAGTTATCGACACATCCACATCCACATCCATACACACACACGCACATGCACACACGCACACACGCACACACGCACACACGCACACACGCACAAACGCACACACGCACATACGCACAGCACACACACATTCAAACACGACACACGCCACACGTGCACACGCCCTACACACACACACACGCACACACGCACACACGCACACACACACGCACACACGCACACACGCACAACGCACAAACGCACACCATACGCACACACGTACATACGCACACGCACACATGCACGCGGTATAACCGGAAGTGCCACATTCAGGACAATATTATATTTGAACTCAGCGTTATCCAAAACATACAGCTTCGTAATTTCAGATTTATAACATAACTGTATCCGCCATTACTTTTAATCAAAACTCTTCGCGTCACACCCTGTATACAATTTTGTGACATTGTACAAGGCATATTAAGAATAAATGCGCGTTTACAGAATATTACAAAATACATTCAGTATGTACATAGTAAACTATATAATTCGACTCATGTTGAAATCTGTATCGATTCATGAAATAGTATGAATGTATTTCTGTGCAAGTCTTCACAATGGGATGATGAGGTACAAATAAATTCTACAATTTTAAAACTATGGTAGATGGTGTAAACAACCAGATGAAACAAATTGGTAAATTTGTTATAAATCTTGGTTCAGCTGAATAAATTTGATCTTCATTTTGAGTATGCTTGTTAAGCAGTATATCGAGGCAATATAAACAATTGAGGGTTTTCAACAGTTTCTAGCAATAAATCTGCTATATAATACGTAATATTTTCTTAGTACTCACTTAAACGATAGTTTAAGGTATCAGCTATTAAATCTACGATAGTTTCATCATGGTTAGTTATATTTTCACCTTCTTTTACATTTATTTCTTCCGATCTAAACTGAAACACTGGTGTACAGACTCAAGATCATACAATTGGCATTAACACTTGGTGCTTCTTGATTTTGAACAACAACTGCCTTAATCCCATTTCAGCTGCAGACTATCAGGATTATTTTAAATCCACCGAGATCGTATGCAGCTAAAAACAGTTCCAAGTGGTCTGAGATTTTATGTGTCAGTAACAATGCAATGGACCTTTAGGTTTAGTAAAAAATCGAATGCTAAATTTATACCACTTTGCATGCTGACTATGAAGGCTAAGGCAAAGGTTTTTCGTTGGTTCAATGTGGCTACACCATCTATCGTAAGTGATTTTAAATAGTCTGAAGCTTTACCTAACACTTGAAAATGGGTAATGCAAACTGGAAAATATTTCTGAATTAAGAGCGTCAAATATCCTATCAATCATTCTAATAACTTCCGTGGTTGCTCGAACCTTGAAAATCGATGGCTCGTTTCAAATAATCAATAGCGTCTGCCACGCCACTACTTAAACTTTGAGCAGCTAATTTAATATTCATTATTTTGTGTTTATACAAAATATGATCAGAAGATAGTGAATTAGCAAACTTTAAACCTTCTTTGTTTTGCAAGTCATTCAATTTTCACAGATAAAGTAATACTACCTTTTTCAGGCAACAAAATTTTTTTCTGCAAATGTATTTTTTGCTAACTTCAGTACGTGACACTCGTCTAAGAAACAAATATTTACAGACTTTGAAAACTCATCCTTGTAGGGAGGATGTTTGAAATATGACATTGGCGCTATCCTATTAATTTTGCAACCCAATTTTGTCAATTGCTTGATGTTCCATCACAAGTAATCGAACGAACAGTAATGCCAATACTATACAGTGCTTCAATACATGATAGTAATAACTGTATTTCTGCGAAAAGTTTATTAGTAACAAAATAGGCAACAGGACATTTAAAATGATTTTGTTACGAAACTATGTGAAACATCAGGGATTCTGATTAGCATTAGAGTGCCAATACCATCATAGTCACAATATCCAATCTATTTACCTCTGAAGCAGTAAAATTGTTTCTGTTCTGTTGTTGGAATAATGCGGTTATAGATCTTCTTGAATTAATTTTTTTTGTAAGTGATTTTGATATTGAAATATGCTTGAAACTGCATCATCCTTTAAATATTTTTTAATTTTATGATACTGTATGTTATTTTCACCTTCTGGTCACTAAACATATTTTCGTAATCAGTCTTTAAAAAGTGATCATACATATTTTACTGCATTTTTGGGCATCCACTTTTTCTTCTAATTATCTTTGCCCATAATTGCAATATTGCAGGTCGTTTAAACGGAAAACTAAACCATTTCACACTACATGTCTAGGTACTTACAACACGCGAACTGTGGACGTTATGAAGAATTCACCCATGAAAGTCGATAATACTGCTTTTATCGGCTAAATTAGAACATCCGTATGGAACACAACTATTCACCATGGTGTTTTTATTTAATAAATTTCACAACCAAATATTACTTTATACGTTTCAAACTATGGACAATACCCGGTTAAAGGACATCTGATCTACTACCGAAACAAGTTGAAGGCGACAGAAGTATCTATTCTGCATATGTCTTTGTCAGCCAAGCATGTCTTCAACGCCTACAATGCATTGAATAGCTCGTATCCCTTCCAGTTGTGTATAGCGTACAGTTCAATATGTCAGAAAGAGGTTAATATACAACTAGTTGCTAACTTAAAAAATTCCAAAGATCGCCTCTATAAAACAATCGATAATACAGTTTAAACATTTTCAATCATATCTGTTTAATTTTTACACTTATTTCGCTTTACATTAAGAAACTTAAGAAGATATATGTAAAATTAAATTTTCTATGTCTACACATTTTCTTATAAAACTAATCATTATTCAGATATTGAAAAAAATTGTACCAACATTTAAATTCTACCTTATGAATTTTTTGCCGCTAAATTATGCGTCGTACCAAATAAATACTTAAAACACCAATATAATGAAGGTCTACATATTGGTATTTTTATATCTTTGAAACGTACTGCTGTTTCAAAACCAGCTCCCATTAAACCAGCTCCAGTAGAAATGAAAACAAGCTTAACTAAAATTTTAAGGACGTACGTGTTTTCTTCTTGAGTTATCGACACATCCACATCCACATTCACACGCACACATACGCACACGCACACGCACACACGCACACACGCACACACACACGCACACACGACACACGCACAACAATCACACACGCACACGCACACAACACACGCACACACGCACACGCACACGCGAACACGCACAACGCACACACGCACACACACGCACAACGCACACACGATAGACACACGACACACGACAATACAAAGAACGACACGCACAATGCACACATGCAACACGCACACGCATACACGCACAACTGCACACACGACACCACCATACACGCACATAGCACACACGCACAATGCACACACGCATCAGCAACGTGCACACGTCACGCACACGCACACACGCATACACACGCACACATCACACACACACGCACACACGCACACATGACAGACACGTCACACAAACACAGTTTCATTTACACGACAACGCATGTTACACACGCACACACGCAATTAACTACTAGACATGCACACATGACAAATGCACGAACAAACGCAACACGTATCGTATTACGACACTTATACGCAACGTACAATTCACACTACGACATAGCATTACATTACACACGCACAAACGCATACATTGAACGCTAACACGCAATTCACACGACATACATTATAGCATACGAATCAGACATACTACAAGTATCATTCACGCACATACGTACACACGCACATCACGCGAACACGTCAGACACAGAACAAACGCATATCACGCAACACGTCTAACCACGCATTCAAACGACATCACGATATCACACGCACATGACAGTACTACGCAATTGCAAGCATACGCGCAATACACAGCACAAGACAACGCATCACATCGCACAAGTCACACACGTCAAATACAAACGACAAGTCAACATCAATCAATTGTACAACGCACAATTACACTGCACAAATCTGTCACATCTGCCACACGCATCATGTAATACAGCAAACGCACAAGAACAAACGAATAACCAATATTCATAGGCACACGTACAGCACACAGAGCTACTGCAATTACAGCTTTCGTAACGACAATCTTCACAGCACACACGAAAATGCATTTCACACATCACAACGTCATTAAGATAGAATTTCACGCACGATACGTCAGTAAATTGATATTATATTTTATAATTTAATAATTTCTTTGATAAGAATGGAAATAACTAGGTATCTACTATAAACAGTTCTCAAATTTTTCTGCATTCTTTGAATCAAGCATTATCTTGCATATGATTTAGTTGTAAGGTAAAATAATAGTCCATAAATTTTTCGCAATGACTAGAGAATTCATAGCGAAAAGATTGTTAAAAGTTAAGAAACGAGGACAATATACATTTTTTTTACTAAAATTATCATGCAAAATTTTTACGTTCCCATCATCTATGTAATAGACAGACAAGAAACAAAACCTGATTATCAATATCTTTCAAATATACCAAGTATTGATTATGTTTCTCAATTTAAGTATATTAAAACATTTAACATCCAAGTGATAAAAAGATAATTCTTAACATTAAGTTAAATCAAACAATTTGCACATACCAAATTACAAGCTAATCGAAACAAAAGTAAGTAAATCACAAACACACCACTAACGACTTTAACACCCTTAAACTAGAAATCATGACGAAAACACGAAATGAATGATTGAAAACAAACAAAACCTTTAGCTCTTCAAACCAGAATAACAACCCATAAAAACAAAGCAAACACCCAAATTAAGAATAACATATGACGACGAGTCCAGCGTAGATTAACATTCATAGAAAGAATACCTAAAAGCAAAGAACGAAAACGAACAACAACAAAAACAACGCAGCAACGCAAAAAGACAAAGACAAAAAATTTACAGAGACTAAAGAACAAACGTCTCCCACGCAATCCCTAAAGCTCAACAATGACATAATCACGACAGAAAGTATGCACTTAACCAAAATTTACAAGGAACATTAAAATCCAACATTAAACGTAAAACATTAAGACAGAATAAAACGCATACCTAAAGATTTAAATAAATTGACATTGCTCTCAAGAAACAAACAAGATATAACTAGACAGAAACCAAAATATTCACCACAACAGGCAAAACCATACTCGATAGGCAATGCTCGAACGCAAAATATACAAGACACACAGAATTATCAACGTACGTCAAGAACACATAATACAATGGACGAATTGGGTTTTAGGAACATCACAGCACAACTAAAGCCTATGGACATTTAAAAAATATCAATAGATATATACAACGAACATCAACAATACGCATTTAATGACTAAACCCCGATGGACGTCTGGTCATGAAGACACCCTGCAGTTGCAACATGCTAAAACCAAGAAACCCTTTCTGAAATTGGTCCTTTAATAGAAAAGTACATCACCACTGAATCAGCATCTAGATAGAAGGTTACATACACAAATCAGAAATTTGACGAATCTATAATAGCCCCCGACCACACTGTTATGCAGGGTTAACGGAAAGTAAAAGAAACGTTAGACCCCCATTGGAAATTTGACGACTTAGTAAATGACTACAATTTGTGGATACAAGAATACCCAAAAGAAATTAACAGACGAAAACGATTTGTTACTGATAATTAAAGGATAAAGGGAATGGTGTTATACCACGCCAAAAAGTACAAACATTAGACGAACAACACAACAGAAATAAATTGCAAATAAACCACAAGCAAAGGGGAAAATTATAAAACCCAGAACGGACAAAGAAGAAAAACCTGCAAAAAAATTAGAAGATTCTTCAACAGACAGCCATAATAAAACAAAACAATAAAACCGCTCAAGTTTGATACGACGGTAAACGGTCACGCCCTTTAGACACACGATAGTAAAAACATTTTGAAGTAATTTCAGTGAAAGAAATGAATACAATTCCATTGTTTACAAACTACACCTTACCAACTCCACAAGAATCCACAATACAAATTTTACAACAGATGAGTTCAAGCAAGCACTGTTCCTTAAATAAAGAACCCCAGAATGCCACGTCATACGTTACACTGGATAACACGGCATTAACAGCATGCAACAATATAGTCAAAAGACACACCCAAACAACGAAAACGAAACATTTAGTTCAACACACGCAAACAATGACAACGAGACACCATCACATTGCACAGATTACAAAATACTGCAAAAGCAATATCCAGAATACGCATCTAGCAAAATTGAACGCAACGTATGCACACGACAATGCACACGCCACGCACAGAACCTTAGTGCAACAAAATAACTTCCCCCAAACAGGTAACAACGGCGTTACAGTATCAGCAGAAACTCCACACATTTGAACACGCCAACAGGAATCACATAAACGTAGCTATTACACATATGCGGATTCAAAAAGTTGATTCTGACATAAATCCAACAAACGCAAGATGCCCCTGTCTGGTCACACGTACACATGCATGAACCTTCACGTCATATGTACAACACCGCAGCAACTACAAGCAATTTATCACAATGCATCACGCACACGTTTCAATTGTCTATGACATCACGTTTACAGGACATGTAGACCTTTCACACAACTGGCACACAACAACGCAAGCACACAGCACAAAACAGCACATACCGCGCAGACCAACACACGCACACACCACACCCAACCACAAACAAACCACACCACACAGAAACGCACTCAACAGAACAACGACATACGCACAGCACACAGCACAAGCACAAAGACACGACACAAACACGAAAGCAACACGCACACACACAGCAACGACAACGAAGACACAGCACACACACAAGAACAGAAAAACACGAACATAAAGACACATACACGCAACAAAAGACACAGACACACGAACAAACACGCAAGCAGCACACGCACACCACACACGACCACAAAACGCACACACAATCAACACACACAAGCGCCGAAAAAGAACAGCAACAGCACACACGCAACACACAGCAAACCAAACACACACGCACACACAAACGACACGCACAACCACACGCAACACACAACAAACAACAACACGCACACGCACAAAACAAATGGCACCACACACACACGCACACACGCATAACGCAACCCACACACGCACACACCACACGCACACGCACACACGACACGCAAACGCACACACGCACACAGCACAGCAGAACGCACGCACCCACCACACGCATACACCGCACACACACACACGAAAACAACAAACGCAACGACACGCACAGCAACGACAGACAGCACAACGCAACGCACACACGCACACACAGCAAACCACACAGCAGACACACGCACACACGGCAAAACAAGAAACACGACACACATCACACGCAACAAACCACACCAACGAACGCAACGACACCGCACAACGACAACCCAACGCAACGACACACAACGAAAGCAACGCAACGCAACTGTAAAGCATAACAACAAAACAATAAACACAACGCCACACACACGTAAGCAAATCACACGTTTGACAGCGACACAACACAAACGCACACAGTACACATGCGCACAGCACACACAATCATTACAGCTACTCTACGCGCACACGCTCACACGCATACAGAAACAACAGCACTTATTAGACACACGACACAACACGCAATACGCACACTGAGCTACACACGCATTACTGGAACAGCACATAATACACACACGCAACTCAGCACCAACGCACATAGAGCTTAGCAAACACGTACACACACGCACACCATTACATACGGACAGAGCATGACACGCACACAGCACACGCACAGCATTACACAGCGAAGCATTACAGCTACAACACGCAACATGCTTGAAGCACACGCAAGCACATTGTATACGACGCTCAACGCAACGCGACAGACATACAGCGCACAGAACACAACACACGACATGACGCACAAAGTTTTGCTACATCACGACACTAACACGCACAACGCACATATACACAACGCACAAACTTACACTGCACAAAGGCCACGACACAGGACACAAAGCACAACACGACATCTACAAATACACACACGCCATCTAGCGCAATTAAAACAGCATTTAATGCACACATGGCACACACGACAGACACGCAACACGCACACGAACAGCTAACGCATACACGCACACACACATTACACACGCACACACACGCAACACACACCACATACAGCACATAGCAACACGCACAGCACGAAATCGCAACATGCACACGAACGCACTCACGCACACAACACGCAAATACGAACAGACACATGCACACACACACACCACGACAAGCACACACGCACAACCAACACATCGCACACACGTACAGGACCATCACACACACAGACACACGCACATAGTCATGACAACATCACATAACAACTAGAAGACGCACAAATCGCAGGTTTCACGAAGCACACACGCATCAGACACGACTACACTAAAACGCACATAGCACGCATTGCACAAGTCACAGGCACACACGTCACATTCTATCACGCAAACCACACCTGCACCAGAAACACCAAATACACGCACTAACGGCACACGACACAATCAACACATTGTACACGGTTAACACAGACACACACGCACACATACACACGCACACACAACACACAGGCAAACACGCACATATCACGCAATACACACGACAGCTAAGCGACAACGAACACACGACAACACACAGCATCATACGAACATCACGTAAAATGCACAGATGAGGTCCGACAAACAGCTACAGTTTCACAAGTAGCACAACGATCGACGTACGACAATACACAATAAGAACAGCATACACGCATACACGATACACACACGCACACAGCAACACAGCACAACGAAGTCATTACAAGCATACGACACACGCAACATTGCAAAGCTACACACAGCACGCACAGCGTTACAACGCAAATACATAATCAATCACATAAATACACACGTAAACACCACAATACGATAACAGCACACAGCACACGCACACACGCACACACACGCACAACACACGCACACACGCACACTACGCACACACGCACACACGCACACACACACACCACACGCACACACCACACACGCACACACGCACACATCGCACACACGCACAGCAGCACACGCACCACACACGCCACACGCATACACGACACACGCACACGCACACACGCACACACGCACACACGCACACACGCACACACGCACACACGTCACACACGCACACGCTCACACGCACACACGCACACACACGCACACACACGCACACACGCACACGCACACACAGCACACGCACACACACACACGCAACACACAGAGCCACACGCACACACGCGCAGACACGCACACAACACAGACACGCACACAGGCACACAGGCAACGGGACACACGCAGACACGGCACACAGCACACACGCAGACACGGCAGACAGCACGACACGGCACACAGGCAACAGCGCAGACAGGCAGACAGGTAGACAGGCAGACAGGTAGACAGGCAGACAGACATATAACCATATAGGCAGACAGGCAGACAGGCAGACAGGTAGACAGGCAGACAGGCAGACAGACAGACAGACAGACAGACATACAGCCAGACAGACAGACAGACAGACAGACATACAGACAATCAGACAGAAAGGCAGACAGGTAGGCAGGCAGATAGACCGACAAACCAACAGACCGACAGACCGACAGACCGACAGAGCGACAGACCGACAGACCGACAGACCGACAGACCGACAGACCGACAGACCGACAGACCGACAGACCGACAGACCGACAGACCGACAGACCGACAGACCGACAGACCGACAGACCGACAGACCGACAGACCGACAGACAGACAGACAAACAAACATACAGGTAGACAGACAAACAGACAGACCGGCAGATAGGCAGGCAGGCAGACTGACCGACAGACCGACAGACCGGCAGACCGACAAATCAACAGATAGACAGACGACAGGCTAAAGAGACAGACAGGCAGGCAGGCAGTCAGACGGGCAGACAAGCAGGCAGGTAGACAGATAGACAGACAGACGTCAAGGACGATCTTGGCAAAACTTGGCCAGTCGTAAAATGAGCTAGTAAGTCTATTTAGCCATAGTGAAAAAAAGTCCATTGCGTAACTTTCTATACCTACGTATGTATATGTTCGTTGGTAATATTTGGTAAATTTTTTAAGTAAAATTATAAATTTTCTTTGTACTTCTTTGTACCATAATCTTGTGTTAGGAACTAAGGTACTTTCGGACAAAAAAAGTTGCAACAATATCTCAAACAATATACAAGTCTGTGCATTATTGCTAGCATTGAGTTTAAATAGCGTCCGCAATTGCAATGGTTAAATTTGATTTTCCCAAGAGATTCAACAGACACCTTTAAACTTTCCATCGCGGCATTAGCGCCAATTTAGATTATATATGTTAATTGTTCCGGATTATACTGTTAAATTAAAAGTTTACGTTAAGCTTTGCCATTTTAGGATCAACCAAATCAAACGTATAAGACATACATGTTATCGTCAGAATTACTTCATGCGCCGACAAGGTTGGCAAATTTCGCTCATAATAGTAAACAATCACACATATTAGAATAACCCAAAAAAAAACCATAATGCGTAACTATTTAGAAATAATAATTATTAAGACATAAATTTGCATACAAAACAAAATACCTGATTTAATCAGGCAATTGCGAATAATACCGGTATTTTAATAAAATGTAATTAGTGAGAAATCTCACAGGATTTAGATTTTCTTTTATTTATTTGTTACTGCAAGAATATTGTTAGAGAACCAATTTCTTATTTTCACAAGATTACTGATAATCTAAAATATCTGATGCGGAATAACACAGACCCTCCAAACTACAAAGTGGAAATTGAAATAAATGAAATAAACTTAATAATAATTTTTTTAGGATAATTATGCAACCTCTTTCGTAATAAGAAAATAGATAACATTGTAAAAACAAAAACAATAATCTATTCAGATAGATTTCTAGTACATTTCGGTTTCGTATTAAAATGCTTTATGGACAAAAGTTATGTGAAATTAAATTAGCTGTAAAAAATATGTCTTCATATTTTATTATAAAATTAATCATTATTCAGGTATTGAGAAAAATGAACAAACACTTAAATTCCACTTTAAGAATTTTTTGCTGCCAAAATACGCCTCATATCGAAAAATTGCATAGAACATCGTTAATCGTTGTGATTAAGATATATATTTAGGTATTTTTATGTCTTTGAAGTATGCCCCTAATAATGTTACGGGTGAAAACGGAACTAGTACTGGACGCAGCAGATAACGAAATGGAGTGCCGACTGCTGAGTGGGAAATAGGGCCGTGGGGGTTGTTTCAAAATTGAAATAATTATGGTAGCTCGCCGTATTACCATAAGTCGCAATAGGGGAGAGGGGTGGTAGATTACATTTTAAATATAACCGAAATTGTCATTAATATTAGGCGCCAGTCTATTATAGTCAAAATCGGGAAAGAACAACACCTGAGCGCACACAAGGTACAGTCAGTTTAAACTGACAAATACTAACTCACCTTTACGCAATATCAGACACTAGGTGTGTGATAGCCAAGGTCCTGTAATATATTCAAAAAATATCTACACGCCTTTAAAGCGATAAAGCGTGTTATCAAAACAACTGTTGGGCCAACAGTCTCCTTTTACCCACTTTTACGTGGTTTTAAGTGCTAAAATGGATTTGGGAAATGAACGCATAAACACTAAATTCTTCGCTAATTTTTTTGAAATCAAACGCTAGCGAACAAAAAAACTAGTTACCTAACAAAGTTTTATATCATAAGCTAACTTTTAAGAAGAACTAAACAATCTCTATTGAGAAACTCCCTTAATTTATTACGTTAACCGAGAATGATTAAAATCATGCCAATTAAATTCTCATGAATTTATCTCTGGATCTCTTTCAACACAAACAACGTTCGTAATACAAAAATCTAAACTTGACTAAAATCGTATTATTCTTATATCTTTAAAGTTCAACATAGTTGCTTTTACTGTGATAAGGTGTGAGATTACAAATAATGCTTTAAATTCGGGACACTGCAAATATATTAACTTAATAAAATTGGGAAATAACACACATAATTTATGCCAGCGTCAATTAAAACGCATAACGCAATAAATTTGACTTGAAATGCTAGGTAAATATCTTTTAAACAGAAAAAATCCTGCAAGATCGACTTCTAATCTAATGATTATCTTAAATTTTCAACATTAAGATGCTTATTAAATCTCGAAAGCCCGAGAATCAATTCAGATTACTTAAAAGTTAACAATCTTATAACGTGAAATTTTGGATACAATAAACAGACAAAACAACACAAAAAACGATAAAGAATCGTTCAGTACAGGAACGAAAGCATTTCATTAATTATATAATGACGTCAAACTTTTATACATAAATAGAAACGAATGTGTTTATCCGTCTATATGTATTTACAAGTAACATAACAATTTCGTAAATTCACCACAAAATAGATAACCAAAGCAAAAAATTTACCTCCTCGTTACACCCTTACAAATTTAAATACAGCAACCCAGAATAGCAATTTCACTGATTTTTAAGCTTTAAATAACTGACTACCAGATCTACGAAAGTTAATTACACGAGACTAATGCAAGAACCGATAGGTCAACTTCATGATGCCATTAATTATTTCACCTGGTGCTAATTACAGAAAATACTATTGTTATATCTACAAAGGTTCTATCTACAGTAAGTTGTTTCCCGAAACGGCTGTATATGTACGCGGTCGACCGGTGGTTCTTCACTAATAAAATTACGTTAACATGATCCACTAAAAAGCGTTAAACTCTCCACAATCAGGGTGCACTTTATTAAGCACTACCCCTTTTGAGAAATTCCAAAATGACAAAATGTCCGCCAATCATCACGATTCCCAGGACGCTGAACTGCTTCAATATCCATCTGCAGGTACTTGTGTGAACAGTCTCAACGAAATGTTCAAATATCTCAGGTCCGATAATTAACTCCTGCAACCGTTTCCGCGGGAACTTGTGCATTTAACTCTCTGCTGTCCAACTTAAAATTGACTAGTTAACCGCCAAAACTATTTTTCCCTTTTGTAATTACACTTTACACGCGGCAAATTTTAAACAAAGCAATCCGGTAAACTTTAAGGAGACTTGCAACACCCCTTTTACTAACCGTGCCTCAAACTGACGTTATCAGAAACGACAATACAAATACCATACTATATATATTCAAACATCACAATATACACCATACAGCCACACACCCACATAACAACTTCCACACAGCCACATACCACACACACAGCCCACAACCCCACACATCATACCACACACGCGACACACCAATCACCTATACATCCACACATCACATCACAAACCCATACCCACAAACATATCCACACCTACCAACACACCTACACACTCATACCCCACAAACCCACACACACTCATACCCCACACTCATACTCCCACACGCGCCACACACACCACACACACCCATACTCACCTACACCTACACCAACACATTCACACACACATACGCACACCGCATACTAGTAGTAAGTCTAAGCGGGTTCTGAACCAGGAAGTGACGTCACACCACTCAGCGACGTGACCAAGCACTTAATCCCCGCCCACTTCCGGCGGCGGACCAATGAGAAACCAGGGCGTGGCCCTCGACAAATGAGAGTGGGTCGCTCCCCTGATAAGATAAGATAAGCAAGGGGGGACCATTTGGTGGCCAATGAGAGAGCCGCGCGTCCATCCTGGAATTATTATCATGGGGGGCTGACCCATTTGCCGACTAATAAGAGAGAGAGAGAGAGACGTGACGGCCATCTTGGAAAGATTATCAAGGGGGTTGACCTATCTGCTGACCAATGAGAGACGTGGCGGATATGTTGGAATTCTTTGGCAGCCTCTGGTGTCTTGAAAAGTCATAAGAGGCTTTAAGCGACCAATGAGAGACGTGTCGATCATCTGGCCGTGTACTGTAGCCCCTGATGGCTTCTTCAGAATGGATCCTCGATATTTTTCTATGACGATATTGCATGCGAGGAGCCAATTATATATATATATATATATATATTATATATATGATCAATAAAGACTATTCGAAATAAATTGTATTCATATTTCATACTAAATATCATTCTTGACAAAGAGGATTTAGTAAGTCCAACCGAAACGTTGAATATCATATTTCACGTTAATAACCAAGTTATTCGAATAATGTCAATTTATTGACATATATGAATAATAATATATATATATATATATATATATATATATATATATATATATATATATATATATATATATATATATATATATATATATACCCTGAAAGAAATCGTACTGCTGAAAGCCGGCATGGTAGCTATACAGCATCGACTATGGACCACGAGCTTTATTAGGTATGTAATGCAGAAAGATGGGTATATATTTATGCAAACGTTACACAGCGAATTTTACGGTTGGAAATTAATATAGAAAATCAGCAGGTATTGAAAAGCATTCCAGGTACATATTTTTGACCAGGTATCCTATCTATCTATAATAATAAAAGTTTGAATGACACTTCATTGATTGATTACATATTGATAAAAGTTATAAATAGGTAGCAAAGGCGGTGACCTCTGCAGCAAATAATACGTATTATATTTTAATTGTAACACTAACATATTGGTAACAGGTAAGTAAAAGTAAAATTTATTGTCATTAATCGGCCGAAGTAAAAAACTAGCACGACATACAATAGTTTATACATAATTACATCTTCATTAATGATTGTAGCAATTTCCCTTCACAGAAAAAAGAATTCTAGGTACATATTTTTGGCAAAGTATCCTATCTATCTGTAATAGTTTTAATTAGGCTTCATTCTAAACATGTAAAAGGTACATTTATTATGAAATTACATACAATCAAATACTGTATTAATCTTTGATACAATGTTTGGTTGATAACACACATTTGTGACCTTTTGATATCACTTGACCTTTTATAATCATCCTCATTATTGTTTTCCTTTATAGCAGTAAAAAAAAAATAGGTACATATTTTTGATCAGGTATCTATCTATCTATAATAGTTTGAATTAGGCTTCATTTTAATCCTGGCA
>JARFJB010001748.1:185000-347500 GCA_036346205.1 Vesta saturnalis
TATCAGAAGTCTGACAATGATATCGTCTTCTTCAGCGATGGATATATTTATCATGCACAATTTCCTAGTTTACAACTGATATCTGGATGGCCTCCAGTATACAGCCACTATTACATCCCCGCCAGTAGTCATGTTTATGCCGCTGTAAACACTTATAGGGGGCGTACACTAATCTTTCATGGGAATAATCATATAACTGAATATGATGAATGTCTTCATCGACCAATAGCTCATTTACTGCATACGGATCATTTCCGAATCTATCATCGATGATAACAACACTATTCAGATATATTAACGGAAATCTGTTCTTCATCAGTAGGAATCTATTTTACGAATATAACGAGGTCACTGACAATGTGATGCAATCAGGGAAAGTTGATCTTTGTAGGTATGTTTAATATTCATTGCGCGAATAAAGGTTTATTACAAGAATTATACGATGTTTTAACAAAACTTATGAGGTTGAAAAGAGCTGTAATTATATTATTATTATTATTATTATTATAAAATACTGTTTTACATAATATGCGTTTTCTTTTTCACACCTAGTTTTGACATACGTATTTACGTTTTCTTAAAGAAAAATGAATACACTGGTGACTGCTATGGAATTATTATATAATTACCTTTATTAACAAATTTTTTTTTGTGATTGTGGACCTGAACAGGCTAAATAAGGCCTATCGTGCTAAAGCACTCAGGAACATTAGGAGGATGGATAGAGGATAATGAATTGCCAATAGATGCCTATGAACAGCTACCTTAAATTTTCTCATATCATAAGTGAGAGGAAAACAGGAACTAGGGAGATCATTCAGAGTTTAGAAGCCGTGTAGAAAAATGTGGATTGCGCCCGTTTGGTACGACAAGTGGAGATTTGTACTGCATACTGATGATGTGATGAGCGAACCGAGTGTTTCTCGCAAAGATAGCCGGAGATGGTATCAAAGAATGTAATTCACCAGCACAATAGCCGTTGTAATAACGATAATACAAAGAAAGAACTGAAACCATCCTTCTATGCTCAAGGGACTGTATGTGAGAAGTTAAGACGGGTCATTTATAAGCCTAATCGCTCTCTTTTGAATACGATCAACGATATCGAGAGCGTATTGAGCACTAACCCAAAGGTGAGAATTATATTCCAGATGAGGCCGAATTTGGGCCTTATACAGCAAAGGAGTTGTCGAGAGGTAAAGTACTGCTTAGATCTGTACAAAAAGCCTATTTTACGAGTAGCTGTTTTTGTAGCTGACAGAAGATGGTCAAGCCATGAGAGATTTGAAGATACAGTCATATCTAACAGAGTAATAGAGTCTGAAAACTTAATAACTGAGCCATTCATACTTACAACAGGAAATGATCGATCTTTTTTGGCGGACACAAGGCAACACTGAGTTTTGTTAGCATTAAATTTAACTAGATTATTGCTTCCCCATTCGAGAATACGTTGAATGTCTTTGTTGATTGAATTTGCCATTTCAGCTTTAATTTCTTGATTTGACATAGAAGGTGGATTATCACTATGAGTAGACTGAGATGAACTACAGTGAAGAGTGCTATCGTCAGCAAAGCAATGGATGGGGTTAGTTGTTGAAGAAATAAGGTCGTTTATGTACAGCAGAAAAAGTGTAGGCGCTATAACGGATCCCTGTGGTACGCCCGCGTTAATGCTAACTTCTTTTGAAAAAAGCCATCAACTACGACACGTATTCGTCTTTATCAAGGAAACTAGAAACCCAGTTGATGAGCGCATCATTTAACCAAACGAGGTGAGTTTGGCAAGTAAACACTATGCCAAACTTGGTCAAATGCCTTTGAGATATCTAAAGCGACTACAACTGTTTCACCGGACTGCTCTACTGTATTGTTCAAACTTGGGTCACATATGAAAGAAGATCGCCTGTTGAACGACTTTGCCTAAACCCATATTGGTGGTCACTAAGGAGTTTGTTAGTTTCAAGGAACGTGAGCAGTTGCTGATTGATGGCTTTTTCCATGATTTTAGACAAAATGGAAGTGATGGCAATTGGTCTGTAATTTGAGGATCGGTCTTATCACCTTTTTGGGAATAGGTTGAACATTTGCTAACTTCCATGATGAAGGAATTCCCAGAAGATATAGAGATCGTATAGAGCTTAGATGGGACTGGTACTAGTTCGGGGAACATTTCTTTAAGACAATAGCTGGGATACCGTCTGGGCCAGTCGCCTTATTGAGATCAAGCCTACTGATGATCGATTCCAAGAGCTTGTACCGAAAATGAATTGGTTTCATAACGTATGAAGAAGAGTTGACAAGGGGCACATCTTTTCCAGAATCATTGAGACACGAGTTTGATGCAAACAAATCCACAAAAACGTTGGCTTTGTCTACAGAATCAGCAACTACCGATCCGTCAATAGATGTCAGGAAATGAAGATGTTCGAAAGTTTTTACTAATGGCTTTTGCTAAAGACCAAAATTTACGACTGCCTAAAGGATATGTAGCTAGTTCATTGCATTTTCGTTGTGCGAACAACTTTTTAGTTTTAGTGATGACACTTTTGCAGATATTTCTAGCACCAACGTATTCTACATGACTGTCAACCGATTTATTAGATTTCCATTTAATGTAACATTTATTTTTAAAGATATTGCATCAGAACAAGCCTTATTGAACCAGGGTTGGGAACGTGAATGACCTACACGGTACTGTTTTTCGGAATGTATAACTCCATTCCCATGAGGATGACTTCAGATACTGAAAGAGCGATGTCCGAAGAAGAGGACGACTTAAAACAATATTCACGCCATGGAAAGGTTGCAAAGAAATCCCGTAAATCACTCCATCGAGCTGACTTAAAACACCACAAGGTTCTATCGGTTTTGCGAACAACAGTGGAATTAGGTACAGTAGAAATGATTTTTATTAGACAATGGTCGGAAAGACCTAAAGGCGAAAGAACGGAAGTTTTATAAACAAGAGGGTTTGATGTAAGAAAGAGATCTAGAAGATGTGGAGTATGGTTAGGGTTATCAGATTCTTGTGGGTTCAGAAATCATTTGTGTGAGATCACATGAAATAGCAAATGTTTCTGCACTATGACCAGCGGGATTTGTAGTAGATGAAAATTGAAGCCAATTAGAGTTATGAACATTGAAATCGCCTACAAATGAGATATCGCAAGATGGAAACTGAGACAGGAGATAGTCAACTTTCATACTAAGGTAATCGAAGAAGTCTTGAAAGTTGCTGTCATTAGGAGACCTATAAATGCAACAGTAGAATTTCACAAAATTAGGACCAGAATGTTTAAACCAAATCACGTCAAAATTTTTTATTTTCTAAGGAAGAAACCCTCTTGCAAGCAATTCTGTCCTTGATGTAGCACATACGCCTCCTTTATATCGAAAGTTAGAGTGAAGATGGTATTGAGGAAATTGCAAGTCGGGTGACTCGGAGCTTTCGAGGAGACTTGTGTTTCAGATAGAAACAATATATCAGGTTGTAATTGTTCAAGATGTTGGTGAATAGCATTAAGATTAGACCTGATACCGCGGATGTTGCAGTAGTGAATCAGAAAGTTGATACTTTCGATGACCGAGGTCGCTTGGGCCCTGCCCTCCCGGACATCCGAATGGGGCAGGATTTTACGTCCGGAATTTATAACCCTAGAAACCACAGCCATCTTATTTTTAATTTGGGACTTTTAATCCGATAGGAAGACAGTGAGGGCGAGAAGGAAGAATAAGGATGAGAATAGATTAAGGATGATGGAAAAGGTAACCGGCAGCCTTACCGAGCTCAGAAAATCGGAGACCCAATATTAAGGAGCCCATGATAAGGGTGGTGGTACCTCCCGGCTGGCATGGAGTATACATGCCTACCACCTATAGTTACATTTGTTACACTTTACAATTATTTTGCGCAATGAGCAATTATATTCTGTTTATGTTAATTAATAATGCATAAACAGTTTATCAAGTAAAGGATAGGAATAGGTTCATCACCATCGCTATTTATAACTGCTTCTGTTACAATTATATACTTAATACGAATAATTACATTGAACATTTTTTTAATGTAAATTTAATGTTTATTTAAATACAAATCTTTTCACTTTCAATATAATTTGTATGTATTAATTATTTTAGCGATTGATTATTTGTCAATTTATTGTTTAATTTTACAGCTAAATGTTCGTTATTTTAACGAAAATAATGTTTCTAAACAATGCTAGAAAGTAATTTACAGGTTAAAGTCGATATTCAAGATAAATTATCTGCTACAGAGTTATCACGTTCAAGCTATTTATAGCAAATTCTTATCAATATCAAAACTACATCAACTAGCGCACATACTAAATTTGAAATTGAAATATTTATAATACGTAATAAATGAAGCCTAAAATTTATTAATAAAATTAATGATTCAGGTATAAATTAAATGCAGTAATTACGTATTTACCAACATTATTGTAATAGTTCAAAACACTGTAACTAGTATTTTAACTGTAAAATGTACGGCTTCCATTAGACTGAGAAAAATTAGTTGGGTGTAAATTGCTTTCATTGTTGAATGTGTTCTCTTTCTAGTATCGACCAAGTTGAAAAGCTGCTCTCATTCGTTGTGACGTCAGCTTAAATATTTATATATTGCAAATGTTCAATATAATTTTTATATATGATTTTATTTACAAAGTTTTAATTGTAATGCATAACATCAAAGTTTTTTTTCTAATTTTCAATTGTAAAATGTACGGTTTCGATTAGAATAAGAAACAATAACTGGAGCATTTACAGGATGTTATTAAATGATAAAATTTGCTTCTTTAGAGTTCATATTTATTATTAAATTCATGCTATTACATTAATTAAAGCAGATGATGATGATGATTTCTAGATTTAACTGATTGATGTACTTAGCTTTAATATATTTAATTAACATGTATCAAATTTTATCGGTAAATGCATTGCTTCTATTGAAGAATTTGTCGAATAGAGTAAAGAAGTGTGTATACTGGAATACTACTCGCGGCCTTGTCGAACGGACATGCAGCTGCAAATATCAAATTAACCTGTGATGATAATTACGATAGGCAAGGTAAAAGATTTTGCAATGTCTCTGAATCCATCCTCGAAAATGATGTTGCAACTAGAAGAATCGTAGATGAGGCAGATTAAAATTGACCGAAGATGGTAATTACGATACGCAAGGTAGAAGAATCTGCAACGTCATCGAACCAATCATTGATGCGTATGTAGCCACCAAGAGCTATTTTGATAAGTGCAAGTAAGTTCTAGAGCTTAAAATAAAGAGTGATTACGATTTATCCATTACAAAATTACTGGCTGAGGGCAATCGTAAACTTGAGGAGAAAATTAATCGTATATACGGTCATATAAGCATCCTCAGCAGGCATATTTATAACCTAGAGAATAAGTTCCACTATTAGTAATGTCTTTAAAGTTGGCGGTTGTTGAAGAATTGCATAAGCCTGCGCGGAAGGATTTCATGAGAAAACGAACCATCATTAAGCACCGGGATGATCTCTGGCAAACGGATTTACCCGAATTTATTCCGCATGCTAAAGAGAACCGCAATTACAAGTATATTCTAACAGTGATAGACTACTACTGTAAATAGCTATGGACACGTCCTCTAAAGTCGAAGAATGCCGACGAAGTTTGACAAGCGATAACTTCTATTTTGAAGGAGGGTAGAGCTCCGGATAACTTGCAATCGAATCAGGGACATGAATTCTATAATAAACATTTTGAAGGGTTGATGAAGAGTTATGCAACACATCATTACTCAACCTATAATGTGAAAAAAGGCAACCATTTTTGAAAGAGTTATAAGAACGTTGAAAAAATGCATTATACAAACGCTTCAGAAGTCCGAATATAATAATAAAGTGCATACCACGATTAGAATGAAGCCTAAAGATGTAACTGTATCAACATATTTACCGACGTTTCATAATGTTAAGGTGATGGGAATAGCAAAATTTAAAATTTATCAGTAAATACATTGCTTCTATTGAAGAATTTGTTGAATAGAATGAAGGGGTATGTATACTGGAATACTCCTTGCGAACTTATTGAACGACTCGGCTGTTGCATGCATCGAAATCCGCAGGTCATACTGGACATGATAACGAAATCTTTAGTATCAAAGAAGAGCTCCGAGAAGAAGGTATTATTGCTTAATAATGTCCATCGGTAAGTTTGGCAGACATTCGTTATCGCAATTAAAACATGCAACCGCAAATATCAAGTTAACCTGGGATGATAATTACGATATGCGAGATAAAAGACTTTGCAATGTCTCTGAGCCATCCTAGAAGATGATGTTGCAACTAGGAGATACGTAGATGAAATAAATTTAAAATTGGCTGAAGATGGTAGTTAACGATGTGCAAGTTAGAGAGTCTGCAACGTTTTCGATCCAATCATAGATGCGGATGTAGCCACCAAAAACTATGTTGATAAGTGCAAGGAAGTTCTAGATCTTAAAATAAAGAGTGATCGATTTATCGATTGCAAAACTATTGGATGCTGCGATCGTAAATTTGAGGAGAACATTAATCGTATATAGGGTGATATAAACATCCTCAGCAGGGATATTGATAACCTAGAGAATAAGTTGCACTAATAGTAATATCTTTAAAGTTGGCGGTTGTCGAAGAATTGCATAAGCCTACTCGGAAGAATTTCATGAGGAAACGAACCATCGTTAAGCATCGGGATAGTCTCTGGCAGACGAAGTTTGTAGAGCAATGACTTCTATTTTGAAGGAGGGTAGAGTTCTGGATAACTTGCAATCGGATCAAGGACGTGAATTCTATAATAAACATTTTGAAGGGTTGATGAAGAGTTATGCAATACATCATTACTCAACGTATAATGTTAAAAAGGCAGCCATTGTTGAAAGGGTTGTACGAACTTTGAAAAATGCATTATACGCACTATTTAGCTTTAAAGGTAAATGCAAGTGGTTAAAAAATGAAAGTAATAAAAGTGCCTGCAAAGAACAAATGTTGTAGATTTCAATATTACGAGTTAAATATCTCTTACCATTAAATCAATGGCACTTTTCACAAAATTTAGGTGGAAACCCAAAAAAAGGCTTCCTAAACAATACAACATTCATCAGGAAGTGAAAAAAGGGACGCTTTGGAAGTTGTATGATGACGCGTTGCGTGAAAATATGAGCAGAAAAAAATAATTTAAAGAAGTGGGAGTATAAACCATTAAGAAGTATATACACTTAAGTTGCACCAAAATGAAAATTAGGTTGCCTAACACATACCTATAAATCACTAATAATTAAAATTTGTTCTTATATTTACAACTAAATGAACGAAGAATATAAATTACGGTATATTTTAATACAACTCAAAATGGGTTGTTACAAAGTTTTTCATGAAGAAGCGAACCATCGTTAAGCATCGGGATGATCTCTAGCAGATGGATTTAGCCGAATTTATTCCGTATGCTAAAAAGAACCGCAACACAAGTATATTCTAACCGTGATAGACTTCTATTCTAAATATCTATGGACACGCCCTCTAAATTCGAAGAATGCCGACGAAATTTGGCGAAAAAAGGAGCCATTGTTGAAAGGGTTATACGAAGTTTGACGAGCGATAATTTCTGTTTTGAAGGAGGGTAGAGCTCCGGATAACTTGCAATCGGATCAAGGACGTGAATTCTATAATAAACATTTTGAAGGGTTGATGAAGAGTTATGCAATACATCATTACTCAACGTATAGTGTTAAAAAGGCAGCCATTGTTGAAAAGGTTATGCCAATTTTGAAAAATGCATTATACAAACGATTTAGCTTTAGAGCTAAATACAAGTGGTTAGATGTGTTGCAAGAAGTTACATCTGACTATAATAATAAAGTGCATTCCACGATTAGAATGAGGCCTAAAGATGTAACTGTATCAACATATTTCCCTATGCTTCACAATATTAAGGTAATGGGGAATCGTGTATACGGTGATATAAGCATCCTCAGCAGGGATATTTATAACCTAGAGAATAAGTTGCACTAGTGGTAATGTCTTTAAAGTTGGCGGTTGTCGAAGAATTGCATAAGCTTGCGCGGAAATATTTCATGAGGAAACGAACCATCGTTAAGCATCGGGATGATCTCTGACAGACGTATTTAGCCGGATTTATTCCGTATGCTAAAGAAAACCGCAATCACAAGTATATTCTAACAGTGATAGACTACTATTCTAAATATCTATGGACACGCCCTCGAAAGTCGAAGAATGTCGAGCGATTAGAATGAGGCCTAAATATGTAACTGTATCAACATATTTACCTATGTTTCATAATATTAAAGTAATAGCGACAGCAAAATTTAAAATTGGTGATTACGTCCGGATTTCTAAATATAAATCAAAGGGCTACATTCCTAAGTTTTCCACTGAACTGTTTAAGATTGCTAAGGTGAAGCCTGGTAATCTGGGTACTGGAGGATCTCCAAGCTAAACCGATACTAGGTCATAAATATGTACATATTTCACGCAATAAATAATAATAGCAATAATGTAATTTTCTTAACCTACAACATAATAGCAATAGTAATGATGATAATACTTAATAATAATAATAAATAATTTCTTAACCTAAATCCATAGTAGCGGGGATGTTGCAATGTCCCCAAGCCAGTATATCGATACCATTAGGTAGTAAATACCTCTTGTCATCGCGATTGTTAGGAGCGACTTTACGCTGTTCTATATTTTATACTTGGTGGCTTTTCAATATGATACTGCTTTGAGAGACGCTTGTCAGTTAATAACTGAAACTGCTTATCATTCAAATGACTTAGCGCACTGCGTAAAATTTTAAATTCGTTAAATGATAGGTAGGAGGATAATTTATCTAGGGACTCGTTCATGAACCGGTATGAATCTACACATGGAAATTGAACTATGGAATAAATGCGAATACTGTGGAGGTAAATTGCTATTGTAAACAAGTGCTACAATTATTTATTCATTTTGCATTCGAGTATTAAATTATAAATAATGGAATATGAAAATGTAAACTTTCACCATTAACACTCATAATAAAATACTTATCTTTTTGGGATTTTTTTTTTTTTTTTTATTAATGGTGTACTTTAAATTATACAATCTAAACGTTTCGATAACACTTACAGTTATCTTCGTCAGTAGTAATGTTAGTTAAAAATTGTTAAAGATGTAGTAAACAATTTTGTCAAATTTGAAAAATTCAAACATAAACATAAAGCCTGCTATTAATATAACAGTTTGAGAAACGTATAAGAACTATAAAATTGTAGTAAAGAATAACTAGGTCATTGAAATTAAATATTGTTAAACTGCCTCAAAGATGACAAACCAGAACACTCTCTACGACGAAAGCTAACAATGAAATTTGCCAGCCAAAAACACATTTAACAAAATTTAATCGAGTTATGATGTAAATGTAAGATTGTGAAAAACTTCAATTATTAAAATGATAGAGCATTAAAATCAAACATTACATCAAAAATAACAGTTAAATCTAACAAGAGTATCTAAATTATCAATAATTGGAATGAATGTAAATTTCATTAACAACTGAAAACATAATAAGAACTTATCTTTGGATTTTTTTATAATGTGTCAACTTTAATTATCAACTACTTATGTTAAATTATAGTTGATCTGTCAGAAATTTAACATAATTTAAAGATTAGTAAATATTTTTCAAGGTCTAGGAAAATCAAACAAAACAAACCTAGACTATTACAATAACAGTTTGAAACTATAAACTATAAAATTGTCAAGAAGATATCATTATGCTCTTTTTAATTATAATATTGAAAACCTATTTAAAACGGAGATTTTCTTCTTGTCTAAAAATTATTACAATGAAATGTTGCAATAAAATAAACATTTACAAATATTTATCATATGTGTCACATGATTAAATTGCTGAACTTCAATTTAAAATGATGAAATTCACAAATCAACATTCACAAAATCGTTAGGATCTTGAAAATCATAATAGATTTCAATATTGATTTCATTAATATATAAGAATGTGAATTCATGTAATTTTAATTTAATTTAATTTCAACTACATTGTTAAATATGTCTTGAAATTTAATCATATTTGTAAAATATTTTTCAAGGTCTGAATAATTAACAGAAAACTTAGACATCAAAGTGAACAATTAATCAGGTATCTTATGTCTTTTTAATTATTAGATGAATAACTATTTAAACATTTTCTTCTTTATTAAAATTATTCAGTGTTTATATATTTCAATACTGTTAAAACATAATAATGTTTGTCTTGAAATATTTTCAATATTCAAATTGATTAATTAATTTCTAAAATTTAAACTGAATAAAAACAAAATTAAAATATTATTTTATAAATAATGGAAGTTGACATATTGTAACTATTTGTTTACTACTTTAATTTTATGGTCAAATGATATAAAGGTCATGAATGTGATATCAATCATACACTTTAGAAACATAGAAACATACATTGTATGTATGTAATTTTATAATAAATATACTTTTACATACTTATGTTTTCCTTACCATTTGATATAATTACATTCATGCTGTATACTGTGCTTTTTTTTACTTCACCTGATTGCCTAAGAATACTGTGCAGAAATTGCTATTGTAAACAAGTGCTACAGTTTATTGTTTATTCATTTTGCATTCGATCAAGCATGTACCATCAGTTAATACATCTTTCTCTACTCAAGAAAATATCATTTTAAGATTTCGCTCATTTACATATCAAAATGCATACTTTTTCTAAACAATAGTACAAAGTAATTATCATAGTATCGAGATGTATTATCTGTTGTAGAGTTATCACATTCACGCTATTTATAAGAAATTCTAAAAAATGCGTCAATTGGTTCAAATATTAAATTTGAATTATTTTAAAACTCCTATGCACAACTCGCGCCGAGTTTCTATTTCATGTTCAGAATATTTTCTCTGTCTAGCGTTGAGTGTGCCAGTTCTCGCACGAACCAACATGAAAAGCTGTTATATTAAAACTTTATATAGATATAGAGTCTTAAACGGAAATAGCTCAGACAGTAAATGTACTATTGGTCGATGAAGACATTCATCATATTCAATTATCTGATTATTCCCATGAAAGATTAGTGTACGCCTCCTATAAGTGTTTACAGCGGCAGAAACATGACTACTGGCGGGGATATGAAGCATTGGAATAAATCAATCGATGCTGATCATACAGATGGACCGCCTCCTCTAATGTTTGATTGTTTTCAATGTAATAATAATGAATAAATTCGTTTAACTACGATGATGTAAATTTTTATTTTACCTGTACAGTTTCATATTAACTCCTATACCGTGCAGGAATAAACAACTTCAAACATTGCAAATATTCTTTTATTATAATTTATATATAATATTATTATAAATAGAAATTTAGGCAGGTACATTGACATATAAGAACATCGATCATGGGGCCGGTTATCTTATAAATATAATTTGTTAATTTTTTTAAAATGCAGAATAATAATAATATTAACTTACCTGTATAGTTAGTAAAAGATAGTTTAGCCGTCATTTGAGCTTTACCAATATCTATACTGCCTCCATATACCAACACAATTTGTTCAATGCACTGCTGAAGATTATGCACCTTCTCATCCGTTAGCTCTTTCGTGAACCTCTCTGGGAGATATACAGTATGTTCTGTTTCTACCGTTACCCGTCTACCATAGTTTGTGTTTATAATTTTAATATTTTTTAGCCGATATTTATAAGCGATAACCATATTGGAGACTTTTAATACAGGCTTGAATTCGCCTTACTTACTAAGTTTAATTGCTTTAGAAGATCCATCTTTAAGACAATAGTGGGAAATCCTAAAAAATTGATAAATATTCCTATTTAATTTTTTTTTTTTAAAGCATGATAGAACTTACCTGATTAATATCACGATAACGATCAATCATGCACTTTAGAAAATACATTGTATGCGGTTTCACAATAAATGTTGTTTTTTGATAAAATTAATGATTCAGGTATAAATATGTATATACCTATCTTGTCTTATGTATAACATCGAGGAATACTATTTTATAAACAATGCCGCAAAGGAAGTAATGGTTTAAATATAAATATATTATTATTGCAAACTTTCAATCAATAATGAAGATATAAGTAACTAGATATTCTAGAAGTACTGTGAAGGGAAATTGCTATTGTAGACAAGATGATTTTCTATTTTAATTATAAGTTAAAATTAAAATATAAATATATTATTGCAGACTTTCAATCATTATTATTGAAGATGAAAAATGTATTATCCAAACGATTTAGCTTTAGAGGTGTCTAGATGTGTTTCAGGAAGTTACATCTAAATATAATAATAAACCGCATTAAACGATTAGAATGAAGCCTAATTCAAACTATTATAGATAGATAGGATACCTGGCCAAAAAATATGTACCTAAAATTCTTTTTTCTGAGAAGGGAAATTGCTACAAACATTAATAAAGGTATATGTATAAACCACTGCATGTCGTGCTGGTTTTTTACTTCGGCCGATTAATAACAATAAATGTTACGTTTCATACCTGTAACCAATATGTTAGTTTTATAACTAAAATATAGTACGTATTATTTACTGCAGAGGTCGCCTTTGCTACCTATTTATAACTTTTATCAATATCTAATCAATCACTGAAGCGTCATTATTCAAACTTTTATTATTATATATAGATAGGATACCTGGTCAAAAATATGTACCTGGAATGCTCTTCAATACCTGCTGATTTTCTATATTAATTAATTTTATATTTTCCAACCGTAAAATTTGCTGTGTAACGTTTGCATATATATATATATATATATATATATATATATATATATATATATATATATATTTCTACGGCGCATTGATGTCTCTCTCCTCTCTTAACAAGACCAATGGTGACTTCTTCAGCAACGGCACATGGCTCCTGGCATGCAATATCCTCACAAAAAGATGTCGAAGATCCATTCTGAAGAAGCCATCAGGGATTAACGTACACGGCCAGATGGCCAAAATGTCTCTCATTGGTCGCTTGAAGCCTCTGAAGACGTCAAACGATACCGGAAGCAGCTGAAGACTTCTCAAGACACTAGAGGCTGCCGAAGAATTCCAACATGTCCGCCACGTCTCTTAGCAGGTCAGCCCCCTTGATAATCTTTCCAAGATGGCCGTCACGTCTTTCTCTTTCTCATTGGTCGGCAAATGGGTCACCCCCCTTGATAATCATTCCAAGATGGCCGCCGCGGCTCTCTCATTGGCTACCAAGTGGGCCAACCCTCTTGCTGATCTTATCAGGGGTGGGACCCTCGTCTCTCATTGGCCCGCCCCCGGTAGTGGGCGGGGCTTAAGTGCTCACCCACGTCGCTGTTTGGTGTGACGTCACTTCCTGATCCAGAACCCGCTTAGCCTTACCACTCACACCCCATAAACCCACACATCACAGACCCACACTCAGCCACGCAAACGCACCACACACACCCACACAACCACACCTCACACACTTACACACACCCAAACCCCGTACGCGACTACAGGTGGACCTCTGGGGTTTGGAACTTTAAAGCTCAGTTTAAGCTACACATTCATGTTTACGTCGCTTAAGCGCAGTCCGCAGAGAAAATTTAAAGCTTGTGATGTTTTGTGTTTGGCTCATCTCAGAGGCCAAGCTAGAATTGGCGATCTGTAATTAATAAATAACCAATGTGAGACACATAACCATGAATTACATCCAACGTCCACAAGTCATAGGTATCATGTATACGTATTCAATAAGTATCTTTATGACCTGACATCATAATGGAACATTTTTATAAAAGCATTGGTCTTATACATAATGAATTTAAATGAAATGCTCAAATTGCTTTGATTAAACAAAAAATCATTGAAATTTTAATGGAATGCCCGAAATCTTTTGGACAAACACTAAATCATCGCATTATGGTATTACAACGCAGATAGACTTTTTTGTGCAATACTGCACACAAGCTTATCAACTAAATATTTTTTATTACATTTTACTGTTTAAATAGGTTTAAAGCGTTCATCTGGAAAAGGAAATCAGGCATGTTTTGTTTCTCTGGCGCTGTCTAATACTTTTGCAATAATTTCAGGAAATTTGTCGTAGTTTGACGAAATTTGATTACATTTATCGACATCTTGGCGAAATTTGACGATATTTAACGTAATTTGAGGAGATTTGTTAACATTTAACAAGATGTGGTCTAAACAGACCAATTTTGACCAAATTTGCTAAAAGTTGACAATACCTGTTCTAATTTGGAAATGTTTAGCGAAATTTAACAAAATATAACTCAATATGACAAAATGCGACAAAATTTAGAAGATACTGATCAAATTTGAAACCAAATGTGACAAAATTAACGAAATTTGAGGTTGGTGGTATTTGAGAAAACTTGATGAATTTTACTTGACACATTTTGACGAAATTTGAGAATATGCCCCAAATTTATTTTGACAAACTTTTTCCACAGTTAACAAACTTGACGGAATTTGTTAATAGTTGACACAAAAATTGAAGAGATTTGACGAAAGTTACGGTAATTTTCACACAACCTGTCAAAAGTTCACAAAACACGTGCAAAAAAAATTTGATAGAATTTTATACAGAATTTTCCACAATTTGATTTGGCGAAAATTACAAAATGTATCCAAATTTCATTATTAATTACAAAATTGACAAGAATTGACGAAAACGAGAAAGTGAGAGATTTTGACCAAAGGTTACGAAAGTGCACCAAAGTCTAACGACGCTTGTAATTTGTGTGAATTCGACAAATTCGGCGACACTTCGGGGAAATTGTCAAAAATTATAGAAATCTGTGGAATGTTTGACGAAATTTCATGACGTTTAACAAACACTGATGAAATCTATCAATATTTGACGAAAGTTAACACTATAAATATAATATAATTTAGTCCAATTTGACGAAATCTGATAAAAAAAATTGCCAAAATGTTGACTAAATTAGGAGAATTGACGGAATGTGACGAGTTACCGATATTGATGATCTTTTACGAAATTTGTCGAAAGTTGCCGAAATCGATCAAATGTGATGGAAATATGACACAATTTGACTCATTTTCGACAAAAATAGGGTGAGATTTTGGACAATTTGACGAAATTTGACGAATTTAGTTGCATTCAACGAAATGTAACAAAACTAATTGAATTTTTACGCTTTGCCGCACATGAGAGAAATTTGACAGTTTTACGTTGGTCGAAATTATACGATACGGTTAAACTTAATGAAATTTAATAAAAATTCCAAAATTTAATTAATTTTAGTACAAACTTTGGCTAACTTGGACGGACGAAATTTGTGGAAATTTTGCAGCATTAGACAAAATGCAGTTTATCGAAATTTGATAAAGATTTTATAGAAAAGTTTGCAGAATTTGAAGATATTTGCTAGTAATTGACAAAGTTTGTTAAAATTTGACGAAATTTACTGATTTAATCAAAGTGAACTAATTTCAACAAAATGTGTCGAAAATAGATAGAATGAGATATGACCAAATTGGATAAAATTTCATTTAAAATTTTACAAAATTTGAAGAGATTGTCGATAATGTACGAAATGTGTCGGAATTGAAGGAATATGTACAATATTTGAACAAAATGATAAATTGGCAAATTTAGACCAAATTTGTTCAAACTGACAATCTGACCAACTAACATTTAATGAAATTTGGCATTTGAAAGGATTTAGTGAATTTTAAGGGATTTGACAAAAATTGACGAAACCTGTAGTTTTTGGACGAAACCTTTCAACGAAATTTGACAAAATTTAACCTAACTTCTCAAAATTATTCCAAAGTTGGACAATGTGTGATAAAATTTGATGTAATTTGTTTATTTGACTAACTTCGACGAGATGCAAAATTTGACAAAATTTGGAGCATTCATTCAAGGTAGTCAAAATTTTTCATTAATCAATTTTAATATCATTTGCGGATATTTGGCTATATTTTCCATTCTCTTGGTGAAATTTGACGAAACTCGTCTTAATTCGTTGATATTTGGATACTGATGATTACTTTTCGATGGAATTTGAAAAAATGGCATGTAATTTAACCAAATTTGATGGAACCTGATACAATTCTGGCGAAAATTGACGAAAATTCATTACACTTGCCAAAATCTTGACTAAATTTAGAAGAATATTTGCCATTCTCTTTGTGACATTTGACGAAATTTGTCTTAATTTGTTGATATTTGGATACTGCTAATTACTTTTCGATGGAATATGAAAAAATTGGATTGATTTTAATCAAATTTGATGAAATCTGATACAATTCTGGCGTAAGTTGACGAAAATTCATTAAATCTGCCAAAATCTTGACTAAATTTAGAACAATTAACGGAATCTGACGAGTTTCCAATGTTGAGGATCTTTCACGAAATTTGTTGAAAGTTGCGGAAATTTGGCTATATTTGCCATTCTCTTGGTGAAATTTGATTAAACTCGTCCGTAATTCGTTGAGATTTGCAAAATTCTGATTGACTTTTAACGAAATGTGGCCAGATTTGCGACAATTTGACGAAATCTGACAGAGTTAGTTGCGTTCAGCTAAATGTCACAAAATTAATTGAATTTTCTCGCACGTGGGAGAAATTTGACAGTATTTTATTTGTCGAAATTTTACTATATGGCTAAACTTGATGAAAATCGCGAAAATTTGATGAAATTTGACAAAAATTTAACTAAGCCTACTATAACATTTGATATTTGAAGAGGTTGGACTAAATTTTATACAAATATTTACTAAGATTGAGGAAACAACGATATTTGAGCAAAATTGACTAACAGACGAAATTTGTCGAAAGTTTGCAAACTTTTATAGAAGATTTTCCATAATTTGAAGATATTTCATAGTAATTGACAAATTTTATTAACATTTCACGACATTTGTTAAGATTTAAGCAAAGTTGACGAATTACAATGAAATTTGTCGAAAATGATATTTAACAAAATTTGATAGAATTTCATATATGATTTTACATTTTAATAGATTCTGCGAGAATGGATAAAATTTTTCGATATTCAAGATGACGAAAGCTACAAAAGTTGATAATATTTGACGAACTTGACCGACATGGCGGAGTTTAACGAAATTCGTCGAAATTCGACGTTTGGCAAAATTTTGACGGAAATTGAGGATATTTGTCGGAAATTGGGGATATTTAAGAATCTGTCCCAACTTTACGAATTTTGGGAAAGCTTTGTCAAAAATTACGAAGTTTTCATAGAGTGACACAAAATTGGACAAAATTTGATAAGATTTGTTAAAAATTAAGAGAATTTTTACAAAACTTGACAATACATGTCATAGTGAAGTCTAACAAAATTTTATATAATTTTATCCAAAATTTTACAAAATCTATCAAGATTAATGAAAATTGACGGAAATTATCTAAACTTGAAGAAATGTAACGCAATTTAACGATATTCGACATTTTAACTAAAGCTGACATATAAAAAATGTAACAACAAAATTTTATCGAATTTGAGCTGTTTGGTTTGGTTAACGGAATGATAAAATTTGACAAAATTCTGTCGTAAATAAGCGAAATTTGGCTAAATTTGCCGAAAGCTTTCGAAAGATTCTGGGCAAGTCCTCTTCTGTCAACTATTACATGTCTGTCTATTTTTTAGTTTTTCTTAACATTGTGGCATCTAATTGTTTATTACATTTTTATTACGTTTAGGAATCCTATTCGTTAAGCTTTCGTAAAGTAAGTGCTCACAACGCCTAGTAAAGTATATCTTCATAACGTTATGAACACTAAAACTCTCTTCGGACAAATATTACTGATTTTCTTTATTTAGCTTAACATGCTCATGGTCACAGCATCTATTCGTATATTACATGTTCACAATTTTCAATCCTCCATATTACGAATAACTGCAAGAATACCTAGGCATAAATTAATTAACGTAATAACAACCTTACGGAATTATTACAGTCAAGTTGTAATAACGAAACACACAGTAAAGTATTTTCACAACGATATTAACATTAAAATTATTGTTATTAAGTCTCTTATTTCTAATTGTCTTTATTTTGTTTATCAATTATCACAGTATCTAATTGTATGCTTACGTTCACAGTTTTCACAATGTTAATTTAATCTTCTATGTTATAAATAACTGAAAGAATGCACAAGTGTAAATGTATGTGCTTAAGGAAATGTTCCATGCATCCGTGGTTTAAGAAATATCGTTATTTTGTAAAGTAAATGTTCATAATACACGGTTTTTATTCACAACGTTATGAATATTAGAATTATTGCTGTAAACATGTTCTCTTTTGTCAAGTATTACTAGTTTTTCGTGTTTGAATTTGGTCACCGCCACATTATCTAATCGAGCCTTTTATGTTAATAGTGTTCGTAACGTTATCTCAAACCTCCATATGGGCAACTAAAAGAATTCATAAGCTTAAACCAGTTAAAATAATAACACGTGATTAGTCTAGGACATGTTACCTTTAAGTTTTCATAAAGAAAGTGTTCACAGCGCATAGTAACGTTATGAACACTAAAATTATTATTATGAACATGTTTTCTTTTGTTAATTATCCCCGAGTTTCTTTTGCTTTTTGGCATGATCGTGCTCACAGTATCTAATCGTTTAATGCAGGGTGTCTGGAAATTATTATTTAGGACAATTAGTTTAAATAGCGTTAACGCATGAAAATGTTTGAAGTCGTTTTTCTCAGAATCATTTCGTTTTATCGTATCGCAACATAAGATACTTTTTCGAACAATATTAGATGCTCTTCATAACGGCGAGGTTTAAATTTATGAAGGAATGAAAACATAAAAGTTTTGGGGCATAGATCGAAAGTTAAGGTCAGGTTAGGCCTTTTGGCACTGGAGTATTTGCATCGTTTGGTACATGAATCTACAAGGTCACTAGTAATACATGTGGATGGTTAGGAAAAAATTAAATCCAAATAAAAAACGATCTAAAGATAACTAAAGAAAAGAAATTTTTTTATCATCTTGTATCTCCGTTAATATGTAGTTTTCGACAAATTGTTATAGGACTTTATGGTCCTAAATTCTTGTGAGGAATCGCCTCCTAAAAAGTTTCCGCATAATTTCCAGACACCCTGTCTATGTTATGAATACTATGACCCTTCACGTAAAGATGATGGTCATTATTTTACATTATTTAATGTTGTCAACAATTCCTTAATTTACTTATAATGGTTGCCAATGCTTTTACGATTCTCTCTACGTTACGCGTTAATATGTTATAATACGTCCCGGAATATTAGAGAGTAATAAATCATCTTGACAGCGACAGGTCAATTGCGTACATATTAAAGGCGTATACTATAAGATCTGTAAAATATAAACATCTGCAATTTTTAATACAATGAAATCCCAAACGTCTTGTCTTCAAGCTTAAGTCGAATTTTAAAGGGACGTATTTTGTTTGCCGTTTGCCTCAACCGTCTTTATTTAACACAATGTTTTGCAAATGGCACATTTACAACATCTTCGTTTCAACTAGCCCGGTTTGCCACTGATTTCTGTTTGCCGTTTCCATGTAAAAAACGGCACCATTTCACTGATAACATGATTTATTACTTTCTGATATTCTGGGATGTACAATAGGTTTTTTAATTTATTCTATAGAACTACCTTTAGTAGTAGTAAATAAATATAACAAAGAAAATTTTGAATGTAGTTTGATATAATTTTAAGTTGGACGCCACCTATATCCTTTATTAAAACTTAGGAAAGCTAAACAGTTAACTTTGTAAAAATAAAAAAAAAATATTTTAAAAAAAGAGAAATTTTCTATTACAAAGATTTCTATCATCACACGACTTTATTATCATATCATTTTTCTTAACCATTTTTTTGATATACATGACGATTCACTCATTTTAATAAAAAAAAACATCCTAGCACTAGTACAAATTACAATATTCCACATTGAAAATTCTTTTACTAAAAATTCTGCACTGCTTTAATTTTATGTAAAGCTTATCGTTAGATAACATCCGAATATATTGTTTTTATTTTTTAGGTATACACTTCCAACATTTCTTCTTGGTTACAAAAAAGACATCGAAGTATCCGATTTATACAAAACATTTTCAAGCCATCAGTCAAAATATTTAGGAGATAAAATCGAAAAATTATGGCAAACAGAACAAGAGAACGCTTTAAAATCTAAAAGAGCACCTTCTTTAGCAAGAGTCCTTATAAAGATGTTTGCATTGCGTTATGTTTTATGTGGACTCATGTGCGCATTTAACGAACTTGTCGCAAAGTGAGTTTATTCTTTGTTTATAATTATTTATTAATTGACTGTTCCAGATTACTTCAACCATTACTCCTGGGCCAGCTCATTACATATTTTTCTTCGGGAGAAAGTAATATAACTGAAAAAGAAGCATATGCATTTGCTGGAGGTGTTGTGATTTGCTCCTTTGTGCAGGTTATATTAATGTCTCCTTATGTATTGGCGTATTTACATATTGGTATGAAAATGAGGGTATCATGTTGCTCGCTTGTTTATCGCAAAGCACTAAAACTAAGTAAAACCGGGCTTGGTGAAACAACTGTTGGACAAATGGTAAATTTACTGTCAAATGATGTTAACCGATTTGATGTTGCCGTTATATTTGCACAATATTTTGTGATTGGACCAGTGCAAACTATACTTTCCGCGTACTTTATGTATCAGGAAGTTGGAGTTTCGGCGATAATAGGTGTAACTGTGTTGATGTTGTTCATACCGTTTCAGTGTAAGTAGTGTTATGTAGGGATGTCAAGTTGTAAGTATAAATATTAACAGTCCTTTATAGTTGGTTTAGCAAGAATGATTGCGAAATTTCGCTTCAAAGTTGCCTACAAAACTGATGAGAGGGTACGATTGATGAATGAAGTTATTTCTGGAATACAAGTTATCAAGATGTACACGTGGGAGAAACCGTTTGCCAAATTTGTTTCGATTGCTAGAAGGTAAGAATGAAATAGGGACATTTGCCTCCACCATCACGTTTTTCCTTAATAAAATTTCCCATTGCGATTCAGCCACGTGACCTGATAAAGCGCTTTGATTCTGATTATGAAATAAACATGTTTTTGAGTTTTTGAATTCAATAGAAATCATGTAGCATTATCATATGACCCCCTATGAATTATTTTTGTGTAATTAGATTGTGTACAAAGTTGAGAATATTTAAACAAAATTACTTGGAAATTGTATATCATTATGTTACGTGTTTGATCACGTAAAAACCAACGATATATCTGATATTGTTGGGAATAAAATTATTTACTAAAATTTAAATGTTTTTGACAAAATTAGTTGAATACAAAATTACGTTCTTTTTTGCAAAATTTTGAAGAAATGTTAACAAAAGTATT
The DNA here is from genome assembly GCA_036346205.1 of Vesta saturnalis. Classification (NCBI taxonomy): domain Eukaryota; kingdom Metazoa; phylum Arthropoda; class Insecta; order Coleoptera; family Lampyridae; genus Vesta; species Vesta saturnalis. Next base: position 206,485 of record JARFJB010001748.1, read on the forward strand.
GTGTGTGCAAATTATTGCATTGAGTTGCTTGTTTAATCACATAACCTTTTTGAAAAGATTACATTGATAAAATTGTAACATTGAGCAATTTGCTTCATAAAAGTTTAATTCAAAGTTGTTCTTTGTAAACTATGAAAAGAAATGTAAATAAATTTATTATGCAGAAATTATGTCGCATTGCATTATGTAGGTTTAAAGAAAACAATAATTTTGGTAACATTTGAAATGAAAGATTTAAATAAAAGATATTTTTATGTAATACAATTATATGCAAAATTTAAGCATATATCGAAATAATACAATGTTGAGTTATTTATTTGATCACGTAAAATATTACGGTAGAATTGATAACATTGGAAATGAAAATTACAAATATTAATATTTTATCAAAATATTATTCTACTTTAATATTTAATTGCCCCCCTCTTTTTAAAATGAAAAAAATGTTAATAAATCTAGGAATCATGTAGCATTCAGTTATGTTTGCAAGCGTACTGTTCTTGAACAGAATGATAATGGTAATAAAATTGCAAATTACAGATTTGGATAAGTAAGTTCAGAAAATCTAAACAAAATTATATGAAAATAATGTAGCATTTAGTTGTTTGCTTTTTACGTAAAATTCTATGGTAGAGATAATATTGGAAATAACATTTATAAATTTAAAATTTTTATATTTTTCAAGTGACCATAGAAGTTGTATAAAAAAATTTTATAACATTCAAAAACTGGTAATAAAATTATTATATAGAAATTATATAGCATTGATTCATGCTTGATCACGGACTATTTTTGACTAAAGTTGTATTTTTGATAAAATTGTAAATTAGGTATCTAAATAAGTAACACTTTTAGTTAAAAAAGTGCAAAAAATCGAGTATAATATGCGTGCGCGTATGCGTGTGCGTGTGCGTATGCGAACTCCGAATTCATTTAATTAAGGAATATTGTTATAAATAATCAATCGGGGTACTTGATGTAATGATTTTCAATTGTTTACAATACACGCTTCAGAAAATTAAAACAAAACTGCATGGGCATAATATAACATTAAGTCACGTATTTGAGCCTATAAAACATTGTGATAGGGTTGATAGTGTAGAAAATAAAAATTACAAATTTCCAATTTAAAATTCTTATTACTGATTATGGACCCTGTCTGATAATAATGGAAATAATATTACACATTTAAATAGTCAAAATTATGTACAAGTTAAACACAACATGCATTACTACTGCTTTTGATAAAAAATATCTGATGAAAACGACACACTGACCTTCCAAACTAGAAAGTGATAATTAATAATATATAAATAATATATTTTTAGTATAATTATTGCAATCTCTTTTGTAATACGTTCAAAAACAAAATAGGCAACGGCGTCAGATGATAGATATGTAGATGCTAATTTAAAAGAAATGCGAAAGCCACCGCATATCAAAATTATCGTAAATCCAGTGTACCCGTGATCTTGCGTGATCGTGAACCGCAACATGTTTGCCTCGGTTGATAAAACTCTAAACTTCCTGTATAAACCTGATATAATTCACTTTGCATGTAATAAATTGCTTTTGTACCTTTTGAAGACACAAGTCCAAATAATTACCAATTCTAACTGAAATATTTGTATCCTCTCGTTAAAAAATATGTCCTAACACTTATAATAACCGACAATAATGCAAAATAAATAAGAATAATTTGCAAAAATATTAGCTAAATCTATTAATTTTTAAATACAAATTCACTGTTCCTATCAAAATAAAAAACAGTTGCAATGCTCAGTACGCACTTTGAAAGTTATATTCCGTCCATCTATTGTTTGAAATTTTAATATCCATGTCTTAAACGTCAGCAAATATAATTCACATTGGTTCAAATCGTTACTTTTATTTTCCTAAATATAAAAATGAGAAAACAATGATTAATAATGTGATAAAGTCATTGGGTTTCTGCATTGAAACAAATATGAAAATTAATAAGAAAAAAATTTTAATACAGTTTTCCTTACTAGCTTATTCTCTCTTAACTTATAAACCCACAAAATAAAAGTAGGTAGTGATTAGAGCTGATTTCCTTTAGCCTCATCAAAATACAATACTAGCATTGAATCCTATATAATCCTCCACTACACAACAGTATATAAAAATGGTTTTACTATTACTTCAGAGGGTTCAAATCCTTTAGTTAATTCTTGGGATCGTATACACATGCGCACAATCGATATTTTTGCAAACTTAAGTTACTCAGTCATAAAGAATCACTTTAAATTTTTTTTACTATCGCGTGAATTTTTTTTATACAATTTTCACTTAACACAACGGTTCCTGTTTGTTCAAAATCTGTTCTTCATTTTTTGGGAAAGTTTTGCAACACAATCCTAATTCAAACACAAAAAAACCTACTTGGAAACGTTTTTTTCTATCTTCAAAAAACAACTAATTTTTTAACTGCACTACTAACTGTTACAGCAGACTTATATACTTTCTTCTCTGAAATCACGCGCGACCGTTTCAACTGAAAGTTCGCTAAAAATCCCTCTATGCGTTCTAAACGTGTCCTTTTATAGACAAACCCGTCCATCTTGAAAACGTCATTAAGTATTAACCCGCTAAATCAAAATCAGCCTACCATAAGGGATTATAATGGCACAGGACATTTCCGAACATAAAATCTGAAAACAGAACCAACGCAAATGAGAATTCGTCTTTTTAATTTTTAAAAAAAACTTTCTGAAATGTCTAAATTCGATATTCAAATTATCTCTATAAAACATTCTAAACTAGCTTTTCCGCAAAATTCATTAGATATCAATGCTATTTGCCCTTGAATCAAATGTAAAATTCTTCATTACAAAATCGTAACTCATTTATGCGGATACCATTTCTGATTTACTCCACACTATTACAATATTAAAATACGATTAATTCGCTGACGTTACCCTTTCATAACAATTTTGAACCTGCATTCCTGAAAATAAAATACCTACACAGAGGAACGTATTATCGTTTCTATAGGGGTTTTACTAAACTATTATTTTTCATTCCAATTTAATTATTTCACTATCTTTTTATGGAACATAAAAATGGCCTTTTAAATCACATTGATCGCCTTATTTTGAAAATTCCAATGACATAACAGTTACACCAATCTTACAAGTAACACTAAAACAAATTCTTCCGTTCAAACACACGTTCATACAATATCAGAAATACGTCGTATATTATAACTAAATATACCCAGTGCATGAAATTAATATAATTAGTTATATACAAGTTGAACATAAAATTCCGTTCTTTGTAAGATTTATAAATTATAATAAAATTATTATATTTTGTTATATCGCATTGATTTACGTTTCATCACGCACTCTTGTTTGCTAGAATGATAACGTTGATAAAACTATAAATTACAGATTGAAATAAGAGACATTTTTAATGTAAATGAATTAATTCTTAGATTAGATAAATTAAAAAGTCCTAAGATAGGATTTTGACAGTATAGGAAATAAAAATTATAAATTAGAAACCTTAATAATATGGTTGTGTCAAAATTATACTGAAGTTAATTATCAAATTACATTTTTCGTACACAAATTATGTAGCCTTATGCATTTTGACCACGTAATTCTTTTAATTAAAGTGGTAATCGTAAAATTATAAATTAGAATGTTTCGTGTAATGAAATTATATACATGTTTAAACAAAATTATATAGAAATTATATAACAAATAGTCAGTTGGTTGGTTACTTAGAACTATATGATAGAGTTGATAATGTCGGAAATACAGTATTCATCAAAATAAACAGTACAGAAAGCAACAACTTTATTAATTTTTTTTGTAGTTTACATGTTCAAAATGAGCACCATTACAGCGTAAACAAGCTTCATAGCGATTTTGCAAATCATTGAACATATTAATGAATAGTGGTTGACGCATTTGTTGGGAAGAATTCATTAATGCTTGTCGTAGTGCTGAAATATTCATTGGTACATCATTAGAGCGGAATTCAGACTCTTTCATCATACTCAAAATGTATGCATCAGGTGGGGTAAGGTTAGGTGAATGTGAAGGGTAATCGAAGTCCGTTCCACGAAAAATTATTCTGTGTCCAAAATTCTCGCGGAGAAGTTCGAATTAGCGTCCGTCTGTATGACTGGTGGCGCCATCCTGTTGAAAATATTGCCTGTTCAACTGTAAATTTCGTGTGCGGTTAATATTTGTTAAATCTCTTACAAAAGGTATGCTGATGTTCTGCCTGTAACGCTCTTGATCAACAGTAACGGTGTCTTAATTCCCGTCCTCGACAAGATAAGGACCTATTATACCGTGCCCCGGTACAGCACACCAAATCGTAAATTGATCACTGTAAAGTGGATTTTCTGCAATGAAGTCATGCCGTTAAAAGCCAAGCAATCGAGATGTTTATCTAGTGATATAGCAATTTAGGTGAACATGATTTTCGTCTGAACATACATTTTTTCAATAAATACACCAGGCTCAACACGCGTCCACAACAAACTCTTCTTGAACGTTTGTCCACAGCGTTTAGTCGTTGTCCAGTTTGAATTAGTGATGGCAATTTTTTTCGAATATTCGAATGTGTAATCGAGCATTATTCGAATCCTTAATAATACCACTATTTGAATTAGAATAAAACGAATAAAACGAATAAAGCGAATAAAACGAATAAAACGAATGAAACGAATGAAACGAATGAAACGAATGAAACGAATGAAACGAATGAAACGAATGAAACGAATGAAACGAATGAAACGAATGAAACGAATGAAACGAATGAAACGAATGAAACGAATGAAACGAATGAAACGAATGAAACGAATGAAACGAATGAAACGAATGAAACGAATGAAACGAATGAAACGAAGAATGAAGAATGAAACGAATGAAACGAATGAAACGAATGAAACGAATGAAACGAATGAAACGAATGAAACGAATGAAACGATGAAACGAATGAAACGAATGAAACGAATGAAACGAATGAAACGAATGAAACGAATGAAACGAATGAAACGAATGAAACGAATGAAACGAATGAAACGAATGAAACGAATGAAACGAATGAAACGAATAAAACGAATAAAACGAATAAAACGAATAAAACGAATAAAACGAATAAAACGAATAATCCAAATAAAACGAATAACACGAATCTTATTCGAATTGGAATAGTTCTATATCCGAATATTCGAATAAGAAAAAAATTAAATTTACCACCACTAGTTTGAATACGGTGTGCCTTTGAACATTCTACGTGTAGATGTTTCACTGATGTTGAATTTATACGCAGTTCGTCGAAGACTTCTTTATGGAGACTGCAAAACCTGGCCAAGTACCCGTTCTTTATTATCGTTGGTACAAACTGTGCTCCCGTTATTTTTCAAAAACTGGTTTCAAACTTTTGCCATTGCCGGTCCACTTCCGTATGAACGGAGATCATGTTCTACTATAAATATCTTTCCTCAGTTCTTAGAACCATTTTCAGAACGATTTTAATACACGCGTAATATTATTATGATAGCAAACGTAACAAACAAACATCGCCCAAGCCATTCCATGGCCCTACATATTTCGGTACTGTTTATTTTGGCGAGTACCGTAAAAATTAAAAAAGGTGCACACAAAATAACGTTCTTCTTTGTAAGTTTAGAAAATGTATTAATAAAAGTCTTGTACGGAAATTATGTAACATTGAGTATTTTATTACGATTTTTTTTTTGATAAAGGGATAATGTTCTTAAAATTATACATTACAGATTTATATTTTTGTTGTAAGTTATATGCAAAGCTCAGTAATTTAATCGATGGATGGAAATTCAATGAGATTTTTAGTGTTTGAAGTAAAAGAAGAAATTATAAATTTAAAATTTTTTTGTAACAAAAGTGCACACAAGTTGAATACAATATTACATTATTTATTATTTAAAGAATGTGTTAAAATGATTTTGCAGGATTGAATTATGTGTTTGATCACGCATAGTAATTTAAATTGCAGAATTAGATACTATTCGTAGAATAAAATTAATGCATAGTTCAGAAAATTTAATAGTTATTTATGTATTAAGGCCATAATTAGGAGATTATGGCTTGAGGGAATATTTAAAGCCCGACGAAGGAGGGAGGGGTTTTAATTTCCCGAGGTACATACAACGTTTTATTCTATTTTAGTTTCTAAAACTTCCAAACAAAATATTTAGTATTTCCGGCAAGTTTGTGAGAGTTGTTCCGATTCTGTTAATGTTGGTTATATTGGTTATATTGATGTTGTTAGGGATACTGTGTACTTCTAATTTCTATAAATATTAATGTATGATTTTCCTTAATGTTAATAAATGTTCGTAACCGAAGTTTGTTTGAATCGTGACTTAGCAATTTTTGATTAATCTGTGCCATAAAGGTCAATTTATGCCAGCATTTAAGGTGCTTATAAACAAGATTAAAATTCTAAAATGGAATAACGAATATAAGTGTTTAAGTATGATAATGTTGATAATGATGGCAATTAAATCATAAATTACAAACTTATAAATTTTTTGTATGGCAAAACTATACACGTGTTGAATTCAAAACTTGTTTGTTAGATTTAAAGAAAATTGTGATAACACTGTATGGAAGATTTGCAACACTTAATTGTATTTAATCACATAAACCTTTTCATAAAAACGATGAAATTATAGATTACAAATTTAAATTAGGTATTATTCCAGGAATAAAATTATACCCACATGTGATAGTTGTATACCAAGGCGTCATTAGTTTGATAACTGTAATGAGTTGATAATGTTGGGAATAAAAGTTATAAATTGCCACTTACGCATTTTTTGTAACACAAAATTATAGACACCCTGAATCCAAAAGTTGTGTTTGTAAGATTTTATAAAGTATGAAACAAATTATATGGAAATTTTGTAACATTGAATTTAATCACGAAAACCTTTGGATGAAAATGTTGATGTAATAATAAATTACAGAATTAAATTTCGTGTACTAAATAAAATAGTATACAACTATCAAGATTATAACACAATTATGTGGAAATTACATATTTTAACATTTTAATGAAAATAGTTAGTAATTATATAATAGTTGAACACCTCAATTAAATTGAACATTTTCTCTTCTAAAAACAACTTCACGCAAGGTACATACTATTCTCACCAGAAAAGAATCGCCTGCGTCATTAGAATATAAACCTAGCTATCCAATTATTTATACTGCTATCTCATATCCAAGCGTCTTTAAAACAAAATATAGGAACATACTTGAAGTGCGTTTGACACAATCGACATATGCCGTTCAATAGTACTTGCAGACTGTTTTTTGCATTTGTTAATTATTATATTCGAAGATATTAAAATGTATTTCTTTGTTGGTATCAGTGTAATCATGCGATACGCATGTGAGAATTGTTAATTTACTTAAAGTTTTAAAGCTTTGAAAAGCGTTCTGTATATCTGTGTCCGTGTGTGTTTGTGTCTGTATGTCTGTGTGTCTGTGTGTCTGTGTGTCTGTGTGTCTGTGTGTCTGTTTGTCTGTGTGTCTGTGTGTCTGTGTGTCTGTGTCTGTGTGTCTGTGTGTCTGTGTGTCTGTGTGTCTGTGTATCTGAGTCTGTGTGACTGTGTGTCTGTGTGTATGTGTGTGTGTGTATGTGTGTGTGTGTGTATGTATGTGTGTGTGTGCTAGTGTGTGGGTGTGGCAGTGGTTGTGGGTGGGGATGTGCGTACGTGTGAGTGGGTGCTTCATTGTGGGCTCCCGCGAGCGTGCAGTTACGCTTGTCTGCGGTTGTTCGCGTTTTTGTGTGTGTTTCATATTCAAACACATGAATTCTACTTGTGAACGTTTTCTATTTTCATCCCCAAAATGTGTTATGGCAGTAAGGTTATAGTGTTTTAACTGCGGTTACTTTTACAATATTAATTAGCACAGACAGTAGTTTGCTTTCTTTTCTGAAATCACGCGCGATAATTTCATTCGGAGGATGACTGAAAAATCACTGTCTCACCTTCTAATTTGCCGTTTCATAGATAACCGATTCCATCTTGGAAACTCCATCAAATTTTATCGCGCTATATCATAATCGATCACTTGAAAATTGTTTAAGTATTACACGACTTTGCCGGTAAGGAAATTTTGAAAGAGAAGAGAAGAAATAACGCAAACAAGTATTCGTGCATCTATTCGTTCTTGCACTTTTCGTTATAACTGTCTGAAATATCCAAAAATCGACATTCAAATTTATTCAAGAAACCTTAACTTTTTTATCACTTCCTTTATAATCAATTCCTTAGAATATATATAAAAGTTGTTTGAACAACGAAAATGCTCTGAACTAGCTACATATCCTTTAGGCAGTCGTAAATTTTGGTCTTTAGCTAAAGCCATTAATAACAACTTTGGAACATCTTCATCCCCTTCCCTGACGTCTATTGAAAGATCGGTAGTTGCTGATTCTGTAGACAAAGCCAATATTTTTGTGGATTTGTTTGCATCAATCTCGTGTCTCAATGATTCTAGAAAAGATGTGCCCCTAGTCAACTCTTCTTCATACGCTATGAAACCAATTCATTTTCGGTACAAGCTCTTGGAATCGATCATCAGTGGGCTTGATCTCAATAAGGCGACTGGCCCAAACGGTATCCCAGCTATTGTCTTAAAAAATGTTCCCCGAACTAGTACCAGTCCTACCTAAGCTCTATACGATCTCTATGTTTTCTGGGGAATTCCCTTCATCATGGAAGTTAGCAAATGTTCAACCTATTCTCAAAAAAGGCGATAAGACCGATCCCTCAAACTACCGACCAATTGCAATCACTTCCATTTTGTCTAAAATCATGGAAAAGCCATCAATCAGCAACTGTTCGCGTTCCTTGAAACTAACAAACTCCTTAGTGACCACCAATATGGGTTTAGGCAAAGTCGTTCAACAGGTGATCTTCTTTCATATGTGACCCAAGTTTAGAACAATACAGTAGAACAGTCCGGTGAAACAGTTGTAGTCGCTTTAGATATCTCAAAGGTATTTGACCAAGTTTGGCATAAGTGTTTACTTGCCAAACTCACCTCGTTGGGTTAAATGATACGCTCATCAACTGGGTTTCTAGTTTCCTTGATAAAAGACGAATGCGTGTCGTAGTTGATGGCTTTTTCAAAAGAAGTTAGCATTAACGTGGGCATACCACAGGGATCCGTTATAGCGCCTACACTTTTATGCTGGACATAAATGGCCTTATTTCTTCAACAACTAACCCCATCCATTGCTTTGCTGACGATAGCACTCTTCACTGTAGTTCATCTCAGTCTACTCATATTGATAATCCACCTTCTATGTCAAATCAAGTAATTAAAGCTGAAATGGCAAATTCAATCAACAAAGACATTCAACATATTCTCGAATAGGGAAGCAATAATCTAGTTAAATTTAATGCTAACAAAACTCAGTGTTGCCTTATGTCCGCCAAAATATCGATCATTTCCTGTTGTAAGTATGAATGGCTCAGTTCTTAGGTTTTCAGACTCTATTACTCTGTTGGGTATGACTATATCTTCAAATCTCTCATAGGTTGACCATCTTCTGTCAGCTACCAAAACAGCTGCTCGTAAAATAGGCTTTTTGTACAGATCTAAGCAGTACTTTACCTCTCGACAACTCCTTCTGCTGTACAAGGCCCAAATTCGGCCTCATCTGGAATATAATTCTCACCTTTGGGTTAGTGCTCCCCAATACGCTCTCGATGTTGTTGATCGTATTCAAAAGAGAGCGATTAGGCTTATAAATAACCCGTCCTTAACTTCTCACATACAGTCCCTGGAACATAGAAGGATGGTTTCAGTTCTTTCTTTGTATTATCGTTATTACAACGGCTATTGCGCTGCTGAATTATATTCTTTGATACCATCTCGGGCTATATTTGGGAGAAACACTCGGTTTGCCCATTCACATCATCAGTATGTAGTACAAATCTCCACATGTCGTACCAAACGGGCGCAATCCACATTCTAAACTCTGGAATGATCTCCCTAGTTCCTGTTTTCCTCTTGCTTATGATATGAGAAAATTTAAGGTAGCTGTTCATAGGCATCTATTGGCAATTCATTATCCCTCTATCCATACTCCTAAGTGTTCCTGAGTGCTTTAGCACGATAGGCCTAATTTTGCCTGTTCAGGTCCACAATCATAAAAAAGAAAGGAAAATTACTTCCATACAGAAGACTTTTATTGAGCGCTATCTAAAGATAACCAAAAAGCGCTTTTCGGTTGTTCCACCGGACGGCAAACGAATGAACTTGAGTATCTTGAGGGAAGAAGGTAAACTACGGGTTCAAAGGCGGTGTCTTGATAAGATTACGTCTGCAACAAGATTGGTACGGAGGGATACGGGGGACAAATCTTCTCCTTTATCGGAAGATGATTACTACACACCAGGAATTGCAATCGTGAAACAATTTGGCTTAGAGATTTTGGCAGATATTTACATTTAGACCATTTTTGTCATGCTGTCTGTGTTTGCGTGCGCGTATGCGTATGCGCCTGCTTGTGCGTGTATGAGTTTATGCATGTGTGTGCGCGTGTGTGCGTGTATATACATGTATTTGCGTATGTCCGCGTGTGTGTGTGCGTGCGTGGGTTTGAGCGCATGCGTGCGCGTGTGTGAATGCGTGCACGGGTGCGTACATGCATTTGTGCTTGCGTGCGTGGTTTTTTAAAGCGTAATCCATAAACCTTGTTAATATGGACGAAAAGATGATGCCGAAAGAGTATTCATTATCAACAGCAACTTATTGCCCAAAAAGTTACCAAACAAGTCTACTTTGTTGCTCTTGAGCACTCAGAAAAAAAGCTTTTGCTGTGTGCTGTAATGTACTAGGAAATAATATCCCACTTATGGTGATATTTGAAGGAAAGAGATTAAAACCTGAATGGGAAGAAAATTTAAACCAGGTACCCTGCTGAAGATGGTCGAAAAAGATAACAGGACCAGTGAACTTTTCATTGATTTTCTGAGACACCTATACCGTTACAAGGGTACAGACATTATCTTGCTAGTTTTTGATGGGACTGCTCGACAGTTGGATATCTCCTTAACCGAGGTTGCAGATGAGTTGGATATAAAGCTGTTTACTTGCCTTCTAACACTACGCACGAAATCTATCCCTTAGACAAAGCGGTTTATCGGTCCTTTAAAGATTATTGGGACCAAGAAGTCTGCAGATTTCGAGAAGCAAATCCAGGCCGTCGCTTGAACAAATCTCGCTTTGGCAAAATTCTTTCTAAAGTTTGGCCCAGTTGCATGACACCCTCGAACATTATTAACGGTTTTTGAGCGACAGGATTACATCCACCTGATCTTACTGTAATTCCTGATTCTTGACGCTGAGAAAATTGATCAGAATAACGCTAATAATGAAAACGGTATTCCAACGATCCTGATTCAGACGACTCTGCAGATAACACTCGCCTTAGTATGATAAAGAATATTATCCAGCAAGAAGTTCCTGATCAAAAACTCTTCTGAAACACCTCTCGAGATTAGTGATACGACACAGACAGAAACTCTATGTCTCGGTAAGTCTTTTCAAGAATTGCTTCCTTCGCCTGAACTGTTTAAATTGAAGGGAAGCAAGACTAAAAGAATCTCTCAATTATAAGATTCAGTTGGTAACCAAACATCTGTTCTCTTTAACAAGTTCTAAATCCAAAACTATAGTATCCAAAAAAGGAATAAAGAAACACCAAATAGCATCATCATCGAATGTGTTAGTGAGAAAAGGGTAACCGCCTGAAAGTGACCCTGGGTATTGCTTTGTGTGTAACAAACCAGAACAATTAGCTATGCGGAGCAGTGCTATTTGTGGCAGTTGGTGCCATGAAATATGTATTAGTTTCACAAAGTCGATAAAGATAACTTTGTCTGCGTAGGTTCTTTTTTGCGAAGAATTTCATTTATGATTTATGATTTTTCTTGTGGACTTTATTAACCGAATCTCTGGGTAATAACGCCCATTCGCAACTTTTTTTTGGAAGCATATTAAACGTTTCCCATACATTTTAGACTGCAAATGTACCTACATTTAATTTGATTTATGATAGTTCGAATTACGCTAATCTTGGTTTTTGTTGGTTGTTTTCTGCCTTTTTTTGGAAAATAAAGTTTTTTTTTTTAAAATGGACCTTATTTGCCACAAATACCTTACTAATAGCTATACGGTGAAGCGATCGGACTGGTAATGCAAAGAATGAGAGTTCAACTCCCGACCAGGAAGTTACTTTATTTTGTTAAAATTGATTTTAAATTTTATCTTAATATGCATTTACACTTTAAAATGAATTACTTATTCCAAATTTTGTACAATCGTTAAACAGTAGAAACTACAAATTACTATTTGAAAGTGTATCTTAAAACATATATTAAAAAGAAAAGTGAAAATGTTTAAAAAACTTGTAATTCTTGTTTTAGAGTAGAATTTAGGTGTTGAGGGGCACGCAACACATGAAATAAAAAAATTTCAGTTTCATTTTTGAATTATACCTAGAGTTTATTATGTAATTCTAATTATACACATTCGCTAGTGCTTTTATGAGATATATATGTTTATATATGGTGTACGTTGAGTGGAGACACTCCAGATTTTTCTGTGTAGATAACACAGATTTGCTAATGAATGTTTGATTACCGGTCTGTTATAAAGCACTCAACTTTACTAAATAACTGGGTTAAACGTTATTAATTATTATTCTTAGTTATTGATGGCTACAAGTTTACAGTTCATTCGATAAAAGCAGAACAATTGTAAGTTAATTATCAGAGCGAGTACTCCCATCGATGTGTAATAGAACTATTAGTGAAAAAATTTTCCTCGCACTCTCAATTTTTTCCAAATTTGAAAACTTGTAGATGAGCTAAATTGGGACAACCAGTAAGTTCTTGTCCTTGTTAATGTTGTGTTTAACTAATAATTAATTATTTCGTGCGGTTAAGTGTGACTGTTTAGTGGCTTAAAACATATCGTGTCTGTGGAAGTAATACGGTAGCTCACTCATGCAGTATTATAAAACATTTCTAAAGCTGTTGGAAATACACAAGTATCATTTATTAATAGCACTTATTCAAAAGTAATTTGTAACGATTTTGCCTTTGGGCAAATAGGTACGTGCGTACGTGCGTACATGCGTCCGTCCGTGTGTGCGTGCATGCGCGCGCGCGCGGTTGTGTGTGTGTGGATATATGTTAGTATCCAGGATAACTCCAAAATCATAATACTACGCATTTCAAATTTTCGTTTCTCCTGGAGCTGATTAGATTTTGCGAAACATTAAAAAAGAGGTAACATAATTATCGTGAAAACGTGGTGTGGAACAACACACCACCGTCCATCCCACAAAGCAGAAATTAAAAGGAATGAGATAATTTGAATAATAATAATTTTTTAAGGATAATTATGCAACCTCTTTGGTAATACATTCAGAATGTAAATAGGCAACACTATAAAGACAATAATCGCTCTCACGCGCCCGCACGTATACACGCATTCGCATATAACATAAAATAGGTTATTATTAAAATTATTTCGTTTCTTTTAATTGCCACTTTGTAAATTGGAAGGTCGAGTGTTGTTCCATATTAAATATTTTAATAATTAACTGTCTTACTCAACTATGATGAAATTATTTTACTCAATTAAGAGATTAATTATGCAACAAAATTCAGCTCCCATCAACAATTAAGTTTTAGTTTTTAGGATATTATTTTTGAATTAATGGACCAATTATGTTGAATTTCTGCCAGGATTTGTATTGCCAAACACAAGAAATCAGGTCATTCATTTTTGGGATAGTCACTACCATTGAAATGAGGCTCTCGTATACACGAAACCATCATTTCTTTTTTTTAATTTTGGTCCATTTTAATTTTGAACTAATGTACCAATTAAATTAAATTTTGGACAAAAAATCATTTTACCAATTTTAGTGGGGCTCTCACCATCTTTTCAGAAAGGTTATTAGATTAGTGTTTTGTAATATAAAAAGGAACAAATTTTGAGACTTAAAAGGACTCGCGTACAAGCCAACCCTACTTTTTGTGTTTTTTTACTTAATTTATTTTTGAAGACATGAAAAAGTTAAGTATAATCTTGGTCAGAACATTTAGGGATAATAAATCATTCCACCAATATTTTAACAAGAAATTATTTGACCAATTTTAGAGGGGTTATTACTGTCCCTTAAGAGAGCTCCCCAGATTAATATTTTGGGACAATAAATCATTCATACTTCTACCGTGATCCTTTAAAGCGAGGAAACAAGCCCCATTTTTTGCGTTAATAAGGGTCAATTTTTGAAATGCATTAAAATTTGGCCAAGATTAACGTTTTTGAACAAGAAATCATTTTATTAATTTTGGAGGTACAGGAACTCCAATATAAATAAAGTTTTATTCTGTTTTTAAAATTTGTTTTTGAGTAAACTGATCAATTAGTTGACAATTGGTTGAAATGTGTATTTTGGAACAATAAATCATTCCGCTAATGTTGAAGTAACTCCCAGTTTTGGGAGTCCTTCCACTACTTCTTAAGAGGGTCCACACTACTACTTCTGTTTAATGCGTTTTTTAGGTTTATCTTTGAAGACATAGAACAATTGAGTTGATATTAGTTTGTGCTTAGTATTTTAGATCAAGGGATTGTGTTAAAGGTTGTTAATAATGGTTAAAAATCGAGGTATTAAATTAAACGTACTACTGATTTTGCTGTTAAGGTATGACCCTGTCTATTTAATAATAACTAACTGAGTCTCGTGTATACGTACATTAGTTCATATTTATTGATTCTAAAGTAGGACAGCTGAGGTGTGCATTTAACACATTTGCACACAACACTTTCCCCATTAGATTTCATTAATTTTTATTAATTACGTTAATTACTTATATAACTTATTAATTACTTATATAACTTTCCTCCCTTACTTACTAAAATTAATCGAAAACCTTGCATGAGGTTAATAATAATAGTAACTTAAAATTACCTACTGGAATAATTATAAATGATTATATATATATATATATATATATATATATATATATATATATACATTTTGGTACATCATGCAAAGATTTAAAGTGATAGAATACGTGATTTTGAGCCGATTTAAGCAAACATAATATACCAAGTGTTGTTTTGAGATAATGCCACTTTTAATATTTCTTGATTTTACCGTGTTTTCTGCAAATATCGAAGTGTACAAATAACAACCGTACAAAATTTATACTAAGTTTTTTATTCCTTATGAAGTGATTGTTCATATTCTTTTATCAGAAAAGCCAAATATGTCTTTGGTTCTTGCCTAGAACTTCTTAAACATGAAAGTTTTAATTTGTAAAAAGCAATCACTAAAATTCAAACGTGGATTTAGTCTAAAATCTTTCGTTAATTTTTTTCCAATTTCAGTAAAACTTCCTTGGGCAATGGTCTTTAAGATAGCATGAATAGATTTACAAAAATTTTTACAAACTGGAAAAATTGAATTTAATTACAAAGTACTAGGCGCATTCCAAAACGTAAAATAGCCCTTCATTATTTAGTTTAAATAGTTTAAAAAAGCAGATTTTAGAAAATGTCCGATTTATTAAAACATTAATAGATTATTATTGGTTTCAATAATCTAGTACTAAGCATATTTATTGAGTTCAAAACAGTAGGACTTTACCGGTGCATGTTTGAGGCTACGATAAATTTGCAAGGAACCGGTTTACAACTTAATTTGTGATGTCATATGTTTTTGCGATTGTATTAAAATTTACCACAATTGAAATTATTTCCATAAACTAAACGAAAGTCATAAGTTTACAGTTTTAAAAAGCAATGTAATTCACTTGAAAATAAACTCGATTTTGCTAAGAAAATTTTATTTTAGTGTTAGTAAAAAAATCTTGAATTCGAACATTTCTGAAATCAAGTATGGACATAACCACAAAACATTTTTAAAATCTGCGTTTAAACTAT
Source organism: Vesta saturnalis (assembly GCA_036346205.1). Lineage (NCBI taxonomy): Eukaryota > Metazoa > Arthropoda > Insecta > Coleoptera > Lampyridae > Vesta > Vesta saturnalis. The sequence goes on from JARFJB010001748.1 coordinate 222,504, forward strand.
TTAAACTAAATAAGAACGGACTACTTTTACTTTTTGATCTAGATTTTGCAATTTAAATTCATTTCCAATTTGAAAATTTTTTAAATCTATTCATGATTTAAAGACACATTGTCAAATGACAGTTTTATAAATGTAGGATATAAAAATAACGAAAATTTCTAGACTAAATCCATTTAATTTTATGATCTTTTTACAAATTAAAACTTTCATGTTTAAAATTCGTAGAAACCAAAGACATTTAGTTAATTCTGATAAAATAATATGAATCAACACTAATAATATTTGAATAAAAAACTTAGTATAAGTTTGCGATAATTTTTGCTTGCAACTTCGATATTTGCAGAAACAGTAAAATCAAGAAATATTAAAATGCATTATCTCAAAACGTAACACTATATAAGTATGTTTGCTTAATCGACTAAAATAATTATATCACTTTAAATATTTTATCGATAAAACACTATATAATACAGGTGAATCTTATCTAATCCGCCAAAATTAAAGGAGTACTAGAACTCGTCGTTTTAAGCAAAAAAGTTTATATGTACATGGGTCCGGAAATGCTTCGTTTCCGAGATACAGGGTGTCAAAGTTGAAAAAATAAATCGCGTTTTCTTCAATATCTTTCGACTGTTTCGAAATAATTTCATGAAATTTAGTATACGAGGGTTTTTTGGGATGGCAAATTAAAATTTGTGGTCCATTTAGTTGTGCTTTCTAGAGGACGCCAGCGGCAACCATTTCGACCCCTTTAAACCCTTGCAACTTTTTTCTGCTACACTGTATGCCATTTTTAGCTAGAAAAATCGATTCTCCTATCTTTTCTGCTAAAAAAAGGTGTATCTTAGTGAAGTCGCTAGGAGCAACCCTTTCCGAGAAAAACGCATTTAAAACTCACAATGTTAATTAATTACAACTAACTTTTGTAAGAAGCACTAAAATATTCAACATTAAAAAAAGAAAAAGAAAAGAAATTAATATTAAAAAAACCCCCCGTATACGAAATTTTATGAAATTATTTCGAAACAGTCGAAAGATACTGAAGAAAACGCGATTTCTTTTTTCAACTTTGACACCCTGTATCTCGGAAACGAAGCATTTCCGGACCCATGTACATATGAACTTTTTTGCTTAGAATGAAGAGTTCTAGTACTCCTTTAATTTTGGCGGATTAGATAAGATTCACCTATATATTATATATATATATATATATATATATATATATATATATATATATATAATTGCTTTTTATACTATTTATGAAAACTATTAATAAACATGTAATAATAAATGCTTAATATGCGTTTAAGTAGTATAGATATTCGTACAACAGTATCATTACCTACTTTAAAAAATTATCGCACAGTCAAGCAAACTAATTATTATGCATTTTTAACTTGAGTTTAAATTTATATTTATCTAATTGGATCCAATTTAAATATATCTAATAATTAATAATAATAATGTTATTTTAATTAAAAGGTAATAAGTAGAAATACCTGTAAGTAACTATATTGAATCGCTTAGTAATATTTTCTTACCCTATTTTTATGGACTACTAAATATTTTGAATTTTGGCCCTTAAAGTACAGTTTACATCTTCAAAACTAGTTACTGTATATGGCCCTTTATACATCGGGTCCAATTTCTGTCTTGCTTCATTAGATAGCAATACCAAATCTCCTATATTTATACTGACATTAGGATTGATTTTCGTATCAAAGTTTTCCTTCGTTTTATGTTTTGCGTGTTGCAAATACTTTCTTGGTCTAACTAATGCGGTTTGTAATCTAAATTTTACTTCTTTGGCATAATTTTCTATATTATAGATTGGTGAAAAGCCTTATTGGAAGAGAAATCGCTCGGTAGATTTGGAATCTTTGCAAAAACAAATTCGAAAGGGGTATAATGATGTACTGTGGATGGGGTTGTAGCAATAAATATAATAAAGCAACCACTCATCCCAGTCAGATCGCGCATCATTAATATACATCCTTAGGTACTCATTCAAGACTCTGTGATTTCTTTCCACTGTTCCAACTGTTTGTGGCCTATAACCAGTAGAAGTTTTTGTGAAATATTTAATAAATTTGTCAATTCAGTTAAAGTTTCATTTACGTATTCGATACCCATGTCGGTACGTAATTCTCTCATAGGACCGTAAATTAAAATGAAATTTTCGAAAATTGCACGTGCCACGGTTTTAACTTCTTTATTAGGAATAGCAACAGTGATGAGATATTTTGTTAAATCACACTGAAGTGTAACCGTAAGAATTTCCAGAGTTTGTTTTACAAATGGCCGATTGTGTCAATGATTACTGAATCAAAGGCATTCACGGGTGTTTCTGTAATACAAACTGGTTCAATTATTTTTCTTCCTGGTTTATTCACTTGACATTTATGACAAGTTTTAACGAATTTTGCGACATCTTGACGCATTTTCTTCCAGTAAAAATAGGAACGAAGTTTAGCTAAAAGTCTTGTTTTACCACAGTGTCCACCTAGTAGAGGATCTGTATGAAATTTGATAATTAGATTTTGTTTTTCTTCGTCAGTTTTTACAACTTGAATTGGTTTTGTCAAAAGTATGGCCAAGTTCTTGAGCATTGAATTACTAATTCTTTTAAATTCATATAAATTAACGAAGTTGAAAATATCACTGTTAAGCTCGAGCTTTACTTTATCAATTCCATGGTTACCAACTAATGTTTCAAGCTTGGAAATTACCTGCTCTAGTGCGGGCTTTCCGAAGTAACTATGAGAGTTATACTTAATAATAACTTTAATTTGGGGTCCCTTAATGTTTATATTAGTATTATTTAGTGCACTTTTTATAACTTTAAAATTCAACTTAGGAATTTTATAAGCTTCAAAATTTTCTAGTGTTTCGTAGATTTTATATGTAGTAATTTCGTCTCTTTTTGGTTCATCTTCGGTTTCTTCGGGTTCCTTTTTGTCTATACAGTCATTCTGTTTAGCAGTTATTGATCTTGTCTGAACGGAGTATACATGTGCTTGAGTCTCTTTCAATTGTTCAATGTCAATTCTCGAAAGTGCGTCACTTCCTACATTATCTTTGCCCTTAATGTATTCTATTTGAAAATTATATTCTTCTAAATCTAATCTCATTCTAGTAAGTTTGGAATTGGGATTTTTCATGGAAAAAAGATAAACAAGGGGTCGATGATCAGATCTGACTGTAAATTTGTTACCGTAAACATATGGTCGGAAATACGAAATCGCCCAATGAACTGCTGCGAGTTCTTTCTCAATTGTTGACTTATTAATTTTACCTTTAGTGAAAGCACGCGATGTATATGCAATCGGAAGATCCTGATTATTATGTAGTTGACTGAGAATTGCGCCGCAGGCATAATTAGCAGCGTCCGTAGTAATAATGAATTCTTTATTGAAATCTGGATATTGCAATATTGGTGGGTTAATTAGCGCCAGTTTTAAATTTCGAAAACAATTTTCACATTCGTCTGTCCAGTTGAATGTAATGTTTTTTCTGCAAAGGTAATTTAATGTGTATGTTAAAAGTGCGAAATTAGGAATAAACCTACGATAGTAGTTGCAAAACGCTACGAATCTTCTAACATCATCTGCATTTAACGGCTTAGGATAATTTTTTATAACTTCGAATTTTGCTGGATCTGGAGAAATTCCTTTATCTGTAATTAAATGGCCTAGGTAGGTCACGTCCTTTCTAAAGAATTGACATTTCTTCGGTACTAACTAACAGAATAGGTGAATTATAACAACTAACTGATGGTTCAATGATATCATGTTTCAATAATTGTTACACGTCCAAACCGCACTAGGCGTCGTGCATGTTCACTAATGTAAGCGGGTTGCCAAGCCAGCTAACAGGGAGATGGGCGTGGTCGAAATAATAAGTAAAATGAATGATTAATATTCTCAAACACCTTACACTTATACTCAAATAGCTCAATTCGGGAAAATATGTCTCTAGGCGCCACCACAATCGAAACTTCGCTAAAATAATTGTCTTAAGCTGGATGTTAATTAACCCCACTTGATTGTGGAAAGTAGGATTATGCTTACTCGGTAAACTCAGATACGAAGGTTCTAAAACAAACACTCGTCCAAAACAATTCAACTCAAATAAATTTAGCGCTACCCAGGTTATTAAAAACTTTTTGAATACACCTCGTATACCAACACTTCCAAAACAAAAATTATAATACGGTAACTGAATATTTTCTGCGTATCTCTCGTATATGTCTAACGTTAAATTTCTACTTATTACTGAATAAAATATTTCTTCACCAATATTCGGTAATTAATTTTGAAAATTCCTGAATAAAGAAGATCTATGTCTTTTAATAAATGTTACTTCAAAATAATCTCTCTGAATCGTAATAGACATCCGTAACTGTATAATTTCTCAAAACTCTTGTTATACTTAACGACATTTTTAAGACAACAGCTGATCTGTTAATAGTGCATTGCACTAATGAAACAAACATGAAAATTTTGCAATCAACCTGGCTAATATGAACTTTCAGGTTGTTCCTTAAATCTGAAAAATTAAAATATGCAAAGCTTACTTTTAAAATTGTCAAAACAAGATCACCAATTAAGTAAATGTTACAACTGTGTTTCATACCTGATTAAATAAACAACAAAATAAATCAACGGTAATATATATTGTCCTGTACAAAATAAAACAAAAACACAAATATTTACATAAATTACAACAACGTGGTTGAAGTTAAACCACCAAATATCACTTTGCCTTCCTACTACTAAAACAAACCATATAATAAGACTCAAGAACGATTATCTCTTCCTTTCAAAACTATTTAATAATTTAAACAACTATACGCAAATAAACTAACAAAAAGATAATCGGGCTTAAATGAGTTCTTAAAAATTCCTTAAATCTAATTTCTTACTTAACAATTGTCCATAAATCCTTGGGTTTTCTTTCTTTCATAAATCAATTATGTGTAGTCCATTAGTAATCCTTAAATTGCATGAAGCACATTACAAAGGCTCAACAAAACTTATTCCTCTGTGCACTCACAAATAGTCTAATAACACGTAATAAGCTGTATACGTTTGGTTGCCTCTTAAAAGAAAAATTCTAGCAACCTTTACACCAATCTAGTCCCTTATACAAATAAAACTTTCAAAGTCATATAACGTTACTTAAACATTGGCTTAATATACAACGAACACTTCGTTCACTTAACAGGTGGTCTCATAAATACTTTTAGCTGAATCTCGTTACAAGAACACGCGCTGCACTTAACACTTTAACATAACAGCTGTTATCTTTTATAAATCTGCTTACGCACTTATTACTTTCTTGAAAATAAACAAACTAATTTTTATCTTCAATCTCAATTTTGTTATCGTTTTATTTATGAATGTCTTTTACGATTCATCCCCTTTCGGGTAACGCAGTTGTTTAAACAATTACTGCCTCATTAAAATTCACAAATATCCTTCAACATCATCACATTCTATCACACAACCTTCGCGCGCGTCTTCCGCCAACCCTACACAGCCAACAGCCAAAAACGAAAAAGCTTAACTCGTCAATCTCTGACTTTCCTATTTATAACTTCAGTCATCCATCTATAAACATGTCTTCCTTCCGCGTTATATTCTCCAATAGTATTCATCCAAAATTCCATAGTCCCAACCGATGCTACCCTCTATACAAGCACGCGTGTAATTACAATACATCGCCATATTTGTTCTTACTTACAAATTTTACAATTACTTCATGAAGAAATCATTTTTCGTCACCACATTCATTCAGCAGCCACTCTGGACCATTACACAACTTTTAACCTTTATCTCCAACTTGCGCTCAATCTGCTTCCGCAACATTTGCAAAAATAAGCACCGTCTAAGGTCTCAAATTCCATATACATACATTTATTCTCAAAACAATTGCACAACATTACAAAAACTTTCTGAAATTAACACTTAAACACACCCAATCTTTCTCTACATATTTTCTAAAACATTTTACACTTATTCTTCACATTTTCTGACCAAGATTACTCATCTAATCTTCAGACATTCCATTCTTTATCAGCAGCAAAACAGTAGCGATACAGTGGTAAGCATTATCGTCCCATCGACAAATTTCTCTTCACATTTACATTCATCAGAATCTAATTATTCCAACACTAAAGTCTCTATAACATTCAAATACACGTATCTACATACAGAATTATATTTCTCCTAAATTTCCAGTGGCGTATCATACACCCACATACATTATGCATATACACAAAATTTTTTTTTTCCGTTCAAACTCAATACACTCGTGCTCAAAACACGTCATACACGTCATTATAACATCCTACATACAGGGTGCGTCAACGCAACCTGACATAATCTGTTAACTTGTCTGTTTATTTCAAGTGTTTGAGAATGAGGTAATCTATAGTTTTTTACGTATGTCGGTTCGTCAGTTTTAGTTTTCAATTTTTGTTCGTAAAAATTATTATGCGTTAATATGTCCTTTTTTAGAGCAAATATGTCAGAATAATTATTACAGAGCGTTTTTAAATTAATTAATGTATCTGAAGGAAGATTTTTATTTTCAATATTTGATTTTAGTTTTTCATATAAATCTCTTTGTGGATCAGTAACTTCATTTGTAATGGAATAAATGTTGTAGTTTTCAAGATTTTCAGTTTTTATATTTAAATCTGAAATAGGGATATCTTTATTATTGATATTAAGAAAATTTATTAGTGCTGTGTTCCCTCGTGTTACGGTACGTTTAACAAATATACCTTTTGCTATTTCTTGATTTGGAACGTAAGTGCCAGAAAAATCATTATTTAATTTTATCTCACGGGTAACTTCCGACCAAGCTAGAAAAATAAATGTATCTTCGTCTGGTCCACCACGAAAAGGAATGATAAAATTTTGCGAATCCCGTATTGTTAGTGACCAAGTATTACAATCCAGTATACATCTAAATTTTGATAAGAAATCTCGATCTAAGATATCATCGACAGCTAGGGAAAATCATTTTTAACTAACTGAAACTGAATTGATTTATTATTGTCAATGAAAATTTCTAATTTAATTGCCAAACATGATTCTATACATGTATTTGTAATTCCGCGAATTGTATAATTTCTCTTTCTTGTTTGAAGTTGTATGTCAGAATTTTGAAAACTATCTTTAAAAGAGATATGTCTGCCCTGAATCTACTAAGAATGTAAAACATCAAAATTTTGTTGATAAATTTACGAAGTTTGAAAATGGTAGATTAAGAATGCTTATTGGTTGTCGATTTCCGTATCCCCATCCTCATCGGAGGGCACTAACGAGTTTTCCGACTCGTATGCCCTCACATTTGCTGAAAACTGGCTATTCGCAAAACCTTGACGTTTTCCAGCTCTTGAATCACCGCGATCATTATAATAAGGTCTACTAGTATTATTTGTACCATGGTAATTTTGGCGTGAAAAGTTACCGCGATTTTCTTTCTTCGATTAAAATTTCCACGATGGTAGAAGCGATTAAAATTGCCTCGTCTTTTGGGGTTTCCTCTCATTGAGTTGCTAAACATAATTGTCGCATTACTGTTATCTGAATCAACACTAAGATATTTGGTTAGAGCATCCTGAACTGTTTCAAACGTACCTGCTTCTATAACTATTTTTGCTCTTTCAGATTTAGAATTTGAAATCAAAGTTTTAATTACTTTCACAAAAGATTGCGCTGTGTCTTGACGAACTCCTTCCGAGATGTATGCTTGTTGAAGACTTTCTGCTAATTGATCAATCTGTTGCGTAAATAGTGACGTATCTCTGCCTTGTCTAAGATTTAATAGTCGTGCTTCGATAACGTCGGATTTATCACCTGCATTTGAACTTTAATTCAGTAATAAGTGTTTTCAGATCGGTAACCTTATCAGTAGTTGCAGATCTAGCTTTTCCCGTTAATCGCGTTTTACTAAGGTTAAAGCATTATCCTCGTTGCCCGTGCAATTTTTGCTAAGTAGTAATAATGAATCAATAAACGAGTCTAATGCCGACGAATTACCGTCAAACGATTTCGGAAGAATTTTATCAGCTAGATTAATAAAATCTGATAACGAAGTCATAGTGATTATTGTTTGTGAAAACGATTTTGAAATTCTTGTATTACCAAATTAATATCTAATTTCTTTAATTTAGGAGGAATTTCGAAATCCAAATCGAGTTTCGAAAACGCATTGATTGTACGTTCACGAATTTTGTGAAATATAATATTTATTATGCCTTGATGTTCCAAACTGCATTAGTAGGTATATTTCAGACAGTTGCGTGCAACTGCTGAACCCAAATCCCATGTGAGTTACATTATAGCAATGGGGTTAAACAGGAATCCGTTTTGAACTGTATTTGAGCTGGTTTTGAGCTGGTTTGAGCTGGTTTGAGCTGTATTTAAGCTGGTTTGAGCTGGTTTTGAGCTGCTTTGAGCTGTTTTCAGCTATATTTGAGCTGGTTTTGAGCTGGTTTGAGCTGGTTTGAGCTAGTTTGAGCTGGTTTGACCTGTATTTAAGCTGGTTTGAGCTGTTTTTGATCTGTATTTAAGCTGTTTTGAGCTGGTTTGAGCTGTTTTTGATCTGTATTTGAACTGATTTTTTTTTGATCTGTACAGATTCCTGTTTAACCCCCCTTGCTATAATGTAACTCCCATATGGGGGGATTTGGGTTCAGGCAGTTGCGCACGCAACTGTCTGGCCCAAGTGCCCCCATACCTACTTGCATTGGCTCCAAGAAGTAGTTGCAAGTGTAACATATTCATTGTATATATTGATAATCTCATTTAATATTTCAAGTCTAACTTCTTCAGTTTTTGGAACTAACCTCTTGATTACTCTCTTAGTTTGTACATAATACTCATCTTGCAAACGTTTTAAATTTGCCTCTAAGACTTCCCACAGCATTGATAACGCTGATTGTTAAAATTAAAAATTACCTCGACCTTTGACATCATTTAGTATTAATTTAACAAAAATTTTTCTTTTCTTTCACACTATCAAAATTAGAATTGCAATTTACAAAGTGAATATGAAAAAAAAATTTTTTTTCCGCTAATTATTAAATAAATGTTCCCATTTCACAATGAATACGCAATATTGCATATTTACGAATTTGTGTGTTAAGTCAATTACCTACTGTTATCAGCAATTCTACGTTGTGCCGTTGTTGATTGCTTCGACTGGACTTTGGTGATATCTTCCATATGTCGAAATTGATCCTTTTGGTTATTTCAACTTTCTTGGTATGATTTGTGATCTTGAATTGTCTGCACTTTGCGCTCACTCAGTAATTTATCACGTCGCGACGCCAGCGATTTGTCGATTGTTCATATGTTTGTTAACTAAACTACATTTGCTGAAGATGCTGCACGTCTAAGCGTTCTACGCTTGATGTGACTATTACAAGTTTTTACGATTTTTAAAATAAAGCTTACTACCACAATTACGAATATTATGTAGAACATAATTTTTACATCACTAACTAACTGTATATTAGATGTCTGCGTAATAAAATTTGCATTTACCGCACCGTTTTCAGTAAGCTCTTGATCGGCATGATAACTTTGAGTCTTACCCATTTGTTTTTATTTGGTTTTAGATTTAGTGGTAATAAGTTTTTCGTGGTTCACTCACTATTCCGGTACTCGCACTCATATTTATTTTACGTACGCTGTCACGGTCGCCATGTTAAAGGTTGTTAATAATGGTTAAGAATCGAGGTATTAAATTAAACGTACTACTGATTTTTCCGTTAAGGTATGACCCTGTCTATTTAATAATAACTAACTGAGTCTCGTGTATACGTACATTAGTTCATATTTATTGATTCTAAAGTAGGACAGCTGAGTTGTGCATTTAACACATTTGCACACAACAATTGTTCGACCAATTTTGGGCGTGCTTTAGCTGTCTCTTAAAATATGAATATAAAACCCAAGGTAATACAGTTGCCAAAAAATGGGTATCCGTTTTCTCAGAACAATTCAAAACAGTATCTGCCTGGTTTAGGGAAACGGGTACCTGTTTTTGACCTGTATTTGGGAACCGGATATCCATTTTTGATCTGTTTTTGGCAACTGTATGACCTTGAGTTTTAAATTTTCCGCGAAAAGAGGCGTGGCCACACTTATTGCAATTACATATCATGTCTTTCTCTTAGACATGTAAATTCCCTATGTAAGTGGGTACTTTTACTACCGATACGTATTTTTGGACAAGAAATTATTCCAATTTTAGGGAGGCTTCCACTACCCCTTAAGAGAGTTCACATACAAACCAACTTTAATTTTTTGTTTTTTTTTAAGTTTACTTTTCAACAAATGTACGAATTGAGTTAAAATTTAGTCGGAATGAATACTTTGGAACAAAAATTATCTGAACAATGTTAAGGGTGTTCCCACTACCTCTCAAGTGGGCACTCATATAAATAGACTTAGTTTTTGTTTTTTATTTATTTTTATTTTGAAATAAGAAATCCTACCACCACTTTTGGGTGTGCTGTCTTGGAAAACTTTATTCATTTTTTTTATTCTGTAATTGCATTTAATAGTAGAATGATATACTTGTGCTGGAATTGGGTGAATTTTGAAATATTTAAATACAGCTACTATGTTTTAACATACGTATTTTGTATTATAGTTTTAAATATATGATAAGTTGGTTAAAAATGTATAGACAAGGGTTTACACATTTATACTAAAATTTTATTGAATAATCTCTTATTTTTATTCTTGGGCTTTTGTGGGGAACATTAGCGGCATAATGAAATAAACCAGACTTTACCTTTAAATAAAATGATACAATTTTAATAAAAATAACAAAAAGCAAGGCTTTAGTGCTTCTGGGGTATTGCGTTTTGCCAAGATTAAGTACCTATTTTTTTGTTACCGTTACTTAAAACCGGCAACATGGTACTGCACTTTTCTATAAGGTTTATATTATCTTAGGTTTTGGGTAGTGTCACGTCACTTGAAACGGATTTTAGATACCTTAAATACCTATAAGTTTTTAATGTTATTAATAATTCTAAATAAATTTAATTATTAAAACGTATTATTAGCAAGTTTTTAAATTATAATATGCATGCGTCATTATAGGTGAAATGTGTTTTTATCTGTGTCATTAAGAACATAACTCATGACAGCCCGACGGAAATTCCAGACTATTTAACACATTTTAAAAACAAGGTCAACTGTGAGAATCGTTTAGGAGAAAGTCTCGTTAAAATCACATTATGGAAAAACCAATGATTTACTGGAGTAACTTTTAATAGTATGGATAAAAACGCAGCGACTCACCGCAAGAATCGATCTAATTAAATTTCGAAGCTAGTCTTAACAGGCTTTTTCAAAAAGCCTTTTGTGATTCACGATCAAGATGGTTAACGACAAAAGGACGTGACATTAAGTTGTGTCCCGGGATTCTAGATGTCAAAATTAAATTGTCTAAACTTCGTATCGGCGAATAAAAATAATTCTAGCTTACAGTATAGAGAAATCTTCTTTAATTGTAAATATAGACATGTAAAAGGAATCGTGCGCGTGCGGGTGTGCTGTCGTAAATGCTTATAAAAACGGGTTTCCGGTCTAGTTCAGTATAGAAGCAGATGAATAGCTGAAAAAGAAAAGTAACGTATTTTATTCCCTCCTCGAAGGGAAGGGCGGGATGCTCGAGCTTTCCACGCTCCTTCAGCCACAGCCAAAATTCCCAGCATACATACATTTAGTATATACACATGGTGGGATTAAGGGTGGGTGCGGTCAGGATAGGATCGAAAGGAACGAAGTTAGGGTTTTGAGTGGAACGGTACTACCCTAGCATTCGCCTAAATATCCGCACATGATGTATTCAGTGATCATGTCGCTATATGTGTATGAGGAAAACCCCCTGAAAAAACCTCATACAAGGTAGGCGGTAACAGGGATCGAACTCATTTCCTCCCGAATGCTAAGCAGACTGTGTTACCACAGAACTAACTAGCTCGCTGAATTGCTGAACTAATTCTAAATCCGAACCTTTACTATACGTTACCTCAAAAATTGCGAAAAAGTAGGGACATAACACCATTATAGTCACAAATTTATACGAGAGTTTTCTCTTGACTTGCCAGTCCTTTCGCACGACTATACACTGTGCCACAATTAAATTCCGAGACTGAAGCTACATCTCAGCAACCAGAAGCGACATCTATTGAAATCGGTTGACATATGTCAGTTTCATTTTTTTTTTTATGATTGTGGACCTGAACAGGCTAAAGGCCTATCGTGCTAAAGCACTCAGGAACACTTAGGAGGATGGATAGAGGGATAATGAATTGCCAATAGATGCCTATGAACAGCTACCTTAAATTTTCTCATATCATAAGTGAGAGGAAAACAGGAACTAGGGAGATCATTCCAGAGTTTAGAAGCCGTGTAGAAAATGTGGATTGCGCCCGTTTGGTACGACAAGTGGAGATTTGTACTGCATAATGATGATGTGAATGAGCGAACCGAGTGTTTCTCGCAAAGATAGCCGAGATGGTATCAAAGAATGTAATTCACCAGCACAATAGCCGTTGTAATAACGATAATACAAAGAAAGAACTGAAACCATCCTTCTATGCTCAAGGACCTGTATGTGAGAAGTTAAGGACGGGTCATTTATAAGCCTAATCGCTCTCTTTTGAATACGATCAACGATATCGAGAGCGTATTGGGGAGCACTAACCCAAAGGTGAGAATTATATTCCAGATGAGGCCGAATTTGGGCCTTATACAGCAGAAGGTGTTGTCGAGAGGTAAAGTACTGCTTAGATCTGTACAAAAGCCTATTTTACTAGCAGCTGTTTTGGTAGCTGACAGAAGATGGTCAACCATGAGAGATTTGAAGATACAGTCATACCCAACAAAATAATAGAGTCTGAAAACTTAAGAACTGAGCCAGGCGTACTTACAACAGGAAATGTTCGACCTTTTTTGGCGGACATAAGGCAACACTGAGTTTTGTTAGCATTAAATTTAACTAGATTATTGCTTCCCCATTCGAGAATACGTTGAATGTCTTTGTTGATTGAATTTGCCATTTCAGCTTTAATTTCTTGATTTGACATAGAAGGTGGATTATCACTATGAGTAGACTGAGACGAACTACAGTGAAGAGTGGTATCGTCACCAAAGCAATGGATGGGGTTAGTTGTTGAAGAAATAAGGTCGTTTATGTACAGCAGAAAAGTGTAGGCGCTATAACGAATCCCTGTGGTACACCCGCGTTAATGCTAAATTCTTTTGAAAAAAGCCATCAACTACGACACGTATTCGTCTTTTATCAAGGAAACTAGAAACCCAGTTGATGAGCGTATTATTTAACCCAAACGAGGTGAGTTTGGCAAGTAAACACTTATGCCAAACTTGGTCAAATGCCTTTGAGATATCTAAAGCGACTACAACTGTTTCACCGGACTGCTCTACTGTATTGTTCCAAACTTGGATCACATATGAAAGAAGATCGCCTGTTGAACGACTTTGCCTAAACCCATATTGGTGGTCACTAAGGAGTTTGTTAGTTTCAAGGAACGTGAGCAGTTGCTGATTGATGGCTTTTTCCATGATTTTAGACAAAATGGAAGTGATGGCAATTGGTCTGTAATTTGAGGGATCGGTCTTATCACCTTTTTTGGGAATAGGTTGAACATTTGCTAACTTCCATGATGAAGGGAATTCCCAGAAGATATAGAGTCGTATAGAGCTTAGATAGGACTGGTACTAGTTCGGGGAACATTTCTTTAAGACAATAGCTGGGATACCGTCTGGGCCAGTCGCCTTATTGAGATCAAGCCTACTGATGATCGATTCCAAGAGCTTGTACCGAAAATGAATTGGTTTTATAACGTATGAAGAAGAGTTGACTAGGGGCACATCTTTTCCAGAATCATTGAGACACGAGTTTGATGCAAACAAATCCACAAAAACGTTGGCTTTGTCTACAGAATCAGCAACTACCGATCCGTCAATAGATGTCAGGGGGGGAAATGAAGATGTTCGAAAGTTTTTACTAATGGCTTTTGCTAAAGACCAAAATTTACGACTGCCTAAAGGAGATGTAGCTAGTTCATTGCATTTTCGTTGTTCGAACAACTTTTTAGTTTTAGTGATGACACTTTTGCAGATATTTCTAGCACTAACGTATTCTAATGACTGTCAACCGATTTATTAGATTTCCATTTAATGTAACATTTATTTTTAAAGATATTGCATCAGAACAAGCCTTATTGAACCAGGGTTGGGAACGTGAATGACCTACACGGTACTGTTTTTTCGGAATGTACAACTCCATTCCCATGAGGATGACTTCAGATACTGAAAGAGCGATGTCCGAAGAAGAGGACGACTTAAAACAATATTCACGCCATGGAAAGGTTGCAAAGAAATCCCGTAAATCACTCCATCGAGCTGACTTAAAACACCACAAGGTTCTATCGGTTTTGCGAACAGTGGAATTAGGTACAGTAGAAATGATTTTTATTAGACAATGGTCGGAAAGACCTAAAGGCGAAAGAACGGAAGTTTTATAAACAAGAGGGTTTGATGTAAGAAAGAGATCTAGAAGATGTGGAGTATGGTTAGGGTTATCAGGGATTCTTGTGGGTTCAGAAATCATTTGTGTGAGATCACATGAAATAGCAAATGTTTCTGCACTATGACCAGCGGGATTTGTAGTAGATGAAAATTGAAGCCAATTAGAGTTATGAACATTGAAATCGCCTACAAATGAGATATCGCAAGATGGAAACTGAGACAGGAGATAGTCAACTTTCATACTAAGGTAATCGAAGAGGTCTTGAAAGTTGCTGTCATTAGGAGACCTATAAATGCAACAGTAGAATTTCACAAAATTAGGACCAGAATGTTTAAACCAAATCACGTCAAAATTTTTATTTTCTAAGGAAGAAACCCTCTTGCAAGCATATACTTTTAGTATATTACTAAGTAAATAGACAGTTCTATAATGTGAAAAATCATCTTTAAGTAGTAAAAAATACTTTGAGCCTCCAAGAGGTGTTTCCTCAATTGGTCCACATAAACCTGTGTGAATCAATTCACCTGGAGCTTTCGTTTTTGTAATGCTTGTTGTGTGTGGTTGTTTACATTATTTTCCTTGAATTCATGCAACACAGAAATAATTTTTCAAACATTTTACATTTATGTTATTCTATGAAAGAATATTTTTCACATGTGCAAAATGCTGATGAGCAAACTTCTTGTGGAACTCATACAATTCATAATCATTTTTGCAGTAATTACCTGTTGGGGTGGTTGACCTGACGCTGGTTAAGGCTAAACCCATTTTCTCCTTGGCCTCAGAAAAATACATTTTGAACATTCTGTCTTCACGCTTTGCAATTGCAACTGTTGATTCGTTTTTTACAAACTCGCAAATGTTATTGTTTGACACCATGCGTAAGTTTTTGTCCAAGGCACTAATAACAGAGAATAGGTTCACTTTTAAATCTGGAACATGGAGAACATTTTGTAGCTGCACCATGTTCCATGTCTCTTCGTTGAAAGCCTTCAGCCAGACGTTGCCTTCGCCCATAACTTTTACTTTGGCACCATCACCTAACTGCACCATACGGTTGTGGTCCAACACTTTGCAGTTTTCAAAATAAGATAAAACCTTACACATATGATGAGTACATCCACTGTCCATAAACCAAGAATCAGTCAACTGCTGATAAGTACTAGCAACTAATGCGGTAAAATCTCCTGGCTTCTCACTCTCCCTCTGTTTCTTTTGTTTATTTTTCTTGTTGAAGAAACAGTATTTGGCAATTTGCCCTTTCTTTTTGCAAATATCACATTGCTTGTTCTTGTAGCAGTCTTTACTTTATGTTTAGATTTCCTACAAATTGGGCACTGCCCTACGTTGACTCTGGATACCAAAGCTGCTGCCACTTCATCAGTACTAGACCTTTCTTCTTCAAGCACTAAACGTGACGTCAACTCGTTGAGAGTTTGTTTTTCTACAGAAGCTGAGTCCCAAGCTGACCTAAAGTGCTTGTACTGTTCTGGTAGAACCATTAGTATCTTTGTAAAGTCATATTATCAGAGATTTCCTCTCTAGCTTGCTTCAACTTTGACCGGATCTCTTTAATTTTAGATAAAAAAGATGACATAGGTCCTTGACCAAAATCCGGCATGAAAAACTTTTGTTGAAGAAGATGGACACTAACCAGCGACTCCTTGTCATAGACTATTTTTAATTTGTTCCACATCTTATATGAGGTCTCACAAGATAGAATATGTCTGAGCGGTCCATGCTGAATTTTTGTGACGATAATTTCTTGAGCTCTAGCATGTTGTTTAATCCAATTTGACTTACCTGCTTCATCCTCTGGTTTCACTGAAACTCCAGACACAATTTCAAATAGTCCACGTCCTTTCAAGATGACTTGAGTTTCGAATTGCCATGCTTGCCAGTTATCACCATTAAATTTCGACACTGGATTAGCCGTTAGCCGATGCAATTTTATACTTGCTGGTGTGTTCTCAAAATCGTTTTTTTAAACAACACCCGAAACTGATTTTAACTTGTACTGTACGTTCCAAGCTTCCTGTTATTGTAGGGTATCTGGGCCCATAACCATTTGTTTAATGAAGCTTTTCTAACACCAGGGAGTTGGTTTTAATTATTTTTATTACAGTACAGGAATAACCACTTATTACAATAATAATTATGACAAGTGGCATTTTTTTTTCACGGCAACTTTTATTGGAACATCCAACAGATTTGGGCAAAACAAAGGCCTGCGCTAAATTTGTTCCACACACTAACCGAAGAGCAAAAATTGATGAGAATGCAGTATTCCAGAGAGATCGTACGAGCAGCAAATAACAGCCTAACCTTCCTGAAATTAATTGTCACTGGTGACGAGACATGGTATTTTCAACACGACCCGAAAACAAAGCGTCAAAGTTGCCGACTAGAAGCCGAAATTATCACCTCAAACCAACAAAACACGAAAAGTTCCATAAAAAATCAACACAATATTCATTGTTTTCTTCGCTGGCAAGGAAGCAACCAGAATATCGCGATGTGTGTGTTGAAGCATTCACCATATTCACCTGATTTCTCCATGTGACTTCGAAACTATTCTCAAAGATGAATATGAAGTTGAAAGTACGCATTTTTTACGACGTGCACCTTAGAGGACATACCGGAAAATGAGCTCGAGAAGACATTTGGATCACTATTGAGTCGTTGTACAAAGTTCGTTGAGTCAGGAGAAGAATACCTTGAATAAAGAAAAGGAGATTCGAAAAAAATCTTTCATTTCATTTTTATCGCTTCAATCCCGGAACTTAATTGCCGCAATGTGTAGAGTACAGAAAATAATCGACACGGTATACACGTAAGGTCGTAATGATAATCTACCTTAACTTTATAAAATACGATAAGATTACTGCGTTCAATTAATATGAAAAACGATAAACGAACAATCATTAATTAATTTTGCCAACGTAATGATTTTAATACACTATCCTTACAATTTCATATTTTTACTAAGTATTTTTTTTTTGTAATAACGTGCAACCAACCTCCCAACATTATTCAACTTATTGAGTCATATATGTAAATAAAAATTTTGAAAAAATTTAATTACGCAAACGGTTGACAAATAATCGATAATCTTTGTTAGTGCTAATAATATTTCTGCAACTGTAACTAGAAGTTTCTAATCCTGATGCAATTTTAGTATTTCCGTAACACACAAAATGTACTAAAGTAGTTATTTAATTATCAAAGACGTGTTAATAGATTAAACAATTACATTAAAAATTAGTGTAACTGCAACTTATTCATATAAGTTTTGGTCAAAATACTAATTTCCACACGTAGCCTATTACTTAAAATACCAAAGATGTATTTAGATCATTCTGTAGGTATATTTTCCGGATTAAGTCAAACATCAATTTTGTAAACAGAGTACTTATAATTAAATCTCAAGTTTGAAACGATTAATTGTGCCAAATCCATCTCTTTAAAAAGGAAAATATTTAAAGTCATTTGCACTAATGAACGGTATTAAATTTAAGATGTATAATTAATTAACTAATAAATTCTGTGTAGCTCCACTTTTCAAGAAACAGTAACAATATCACTCGAGGCTATATAACCTGAGCTATTTATTTCTCCAATTTGAGTCCACAATTCCTTATATCCAGTGGTGTAACTAGGAAACATTTCTATTTTATAAAGCAAAATTACTAAAATTTTTATTCATTGTGAGTATTTATTTACGTATTTTTAAATACGTTCAATAACGTAGATATTACTTAATATCTTCTACATTGATGTTAAATACATTCAAATACCCTTAAAGGTGTATAATTAATCATGATATCTTTACAATTCTGTAATCAGTAAATAAAGGTTTAATTTTGCGAAATGCCCACTTTTCTATGTCGATAAACCTAATGATAATAAAATACATATTATTTATCGATAAATAAGAATAATTCAGTAATACGGAATAAAGAAATCTTTTTTATCGGTAAACATAGATGTTAAAGGATACAATTTTAGCGGTAAATAAAAATAATTCAATATTGCGGAGTACAGACATCTTATTCATCAGGTAAATATGTGTTAAGTAAACCTTTACCGGTAGGAATAAAGATAGAGATATCTTTTTATCGTTAAATTCAAGGTTGCGGATTCAAACAGTTAAATATGAAGTCAATGTAATTTAATATTGTGAAATACAGAAATCTTTTTATCGGTATATATATATATATATATATATATATATATATATATATATATATATATATATATATATATATATATATATATATAACAACGGAAAAGTAATCTCTGTCGATAAAGAAGGATAGTTAAAGATTGCGAGATGCAGACATTTTTTTATTGGTAACTATAAAGATGTTAAACAAGCTAAATAAGCTAAATAGATCTTTTTGGGTAAATAATTATCATTCAGTACTTCAGAATTCAGAATTCTATTTTGTCAAGTAAATATGCACACGTTAAGGTAATCGTTACAGGTATATATAAAGTTGTTAAAAATATCTCTTTTATCGGTGAGTAAGTATACTTTAATAGTGCGGTATATAGATATTTTTTTATTGGTAAAGCATTGCGAAATATAGAAATATCCTTTATCGGTAAATATAAAGATGTTAAAGATCTTTATCGGTAAATAAAAAAGATTACGCAGAAAACAAATCTTGTTTATCGGTAAATGTAAAGTGTCGGTAAATACAGATATTTCAATCTTGTTGAATACAGAAACCTTTTTTGCCAGTAAATAAAGATTATTTAAGATTGCGGAATACCGAAATTTATTGGTAAATATATAAACGTTAAATAAATTTTCTCTGTCAGTAACTAAATATATTTCACACCAAAAAATATACTTCAGAGCTAAATTCATTGAATTGTATAGTACAGTGGAATCGTGCATCGATAAGAGGTATGAGACCACTATAGTATTAGAATAAGAATGTTTGTCATCAATACAAGATTTTAAAATAACTCTGGAAAAAATTAGAGAATTGTTCCAAACTAATCTAGTTATTAATAAACAGCGGAGAGATTGATGAGTGCGCTTGTTCAATTCTCTGATTAAAGAGAATGATTATTTGGGGTTTTAATGTGAGGGATACGCCGTCACTCGTATCAATTGTAGACTAGACCTCACAACCCTGTTGAGTAATTGAACAAAATGAGATTCATTCAAAGACTAATTTATTTGGTATTATTTACACTTTATATACAGATTTTACTATTACGTATTTTATTGTTTGACCCAGTTACTAGGTCATGTTTATTCATTTAAGCGCCTTTTTGTGCTTACTAGTTATAATGTACATAGTATGTGTGTGTATTTTCAACCTTGCACATGTTTGTGTCAGCATAATAGTTAACCTGCTTTATATTTATTCTACTTACTAATCGTTTTATATATTTTTTAACTGTTATGTCTTAATTCTAATTATTTCTCAACCTATTACTAAAATTGTTAAAATAATTATATTTCTCAACTTATTACTCTTATTACTAAAACTTTGTTACAATATCCTGTTTAATCTATGCAAGATTAAACATTCTGCCGGGCCCGAAGTTCATGTTCAATTGCAGATTGAACATTCTGCCGCGACGAGGTGGTTGGGATGGTGTAAAGTTGTTCCATCTGGAATCTTTCTTCCATCTTGGTACCTTTAGTTCTTCTATAGCTTTTAATTTATCCCGGAACTTCACCCATTTTGCTGCTATGTGTTCAGGTACTTTTTGATCCCATTTGATTGCGCTTATCCATAATTCTTGTATTATTAGTTTGGCTGTTATTGTTATTGGACTGACCCACCCTAGCGGGTCGAAGATTTTTGCTGTTTCTGATAGTATGCTTCTTTTTGTTAATGCTTTGTTGTTGAGTGCTACCTTGAATTGAAAGCTGTCTTGATCTGGTAGCCACCTCACTCCTAGGGATTTTCTTGTTTCGTTTTGGTTGATATCCAGTGGTTCCGACGTTTCTTTTTCTTCTTTCCATAATTTTTTGTGGTTTCCTGCCCATTTTCTTAACGTAAATCCTCCTTTCGCTGATAATGTGATTAATTCTTCCTGTAAAATTTTTGCGTCTTCTATTGTGGTGGTTCCAGTTAACAGGTCGTCCACGTAATAATCTTTCAGTGTTCTGCTGATGCCTGCGGGTAATTCTTTTCTTCATCTTGGGTTAGTTGCTGTAATGTCCTTACCGCTAGGTAAGGTGCGGAAGCTGTTCCATATGTAACGGTTGTAAGTTGATACTCTTTGATTGGTTCCCTTGGTGTGGTTTGTTGGTAGTGTTCTTCACACTCTTCATCTTGTTGGGACATTCTCACTGCCCTTGGAATTTCCTCGAGTTCCCAAAACTTTTCTAATTGCGTTTCTTCTTCCCGTGATACCATACTGACTATCGTCACTTCTTTTTTATTTTCGGGGCTGCATGCTTCCTTAACTTCTTTGGTTGATGCGTGCGCTGCCGATTTTGTTTGCTGGTGTGTTGCAGGTTTTTTGTATTCCTGGTGTAATAATGTATGGTGCGGGTACTGACACGTTGTGCACCGCCGTATTGCGTGGCATCTGATGTTGGAACTGTGGTCCATGCAATTGAAACATAGACGTTTTTCTCTCACGAATGTGATCCTGGCTTGTGTTGACAACCCTTTGAACTTGATGCAGTCACCCAACTTGTGATCTTGGTTGCAGTAGACGCATGCTTACCGTTTATTCGGCCACTGGGGGTTCCATTGGGGCTGTCCTCGTGTGGTAGTATGGTGTGATTTTCTTGCCTGGGACATCGCTTCCATTGACTGGAATCTTAGTTTGAGGAACTCCATTACTTCCTCCATTAGTGGTATTTCATTTGGTGCTTTCAGCGATTGTTCGAATAGTTTGTTTGTCTCTGCGTCCCACTTTCTTGCTACTATGTGGACAATAAGAGGACCCCAGGAGGTTGTTTCTACTCCTAGGTTCTTTATTGCTTCCAGACACTCATAAGTGGTGTCATGCAGACGCCTTATTGCACCTGCATCTTGCTCTTGGATAGTGGGAAAGTCTAGAATTTTGTCTATTAAAACTTTTACCATTAACCGTTTGTTGTTGTATCTGCTCTCGAGAATTTCCCATGCTGTTTTGTAATTGCATTCTGCTATTTGAAGGTGTTGGATTAGTTTTGATGCTTCTCCTGTGACGTTGCTTTTAAGGTACTGCATTTTTTCTATTGTTGTCACCATTTTGTTGGAGTGTATTATTTTTCCAAAAAGGTCTTGGAATGTCATCCAATTTTCATAGCCACCGCTGAACATAGGTAGCTTTATTTCTGGCATCTTGATGCTGCATGTCTTATCTCCAACCATTTGTATTTTGTTTCCGAGTTCGATGCTTATTTGGTCATACCATTGTTCGGTTTTCTCGAACTCGCTGTTTGAAAAATAGTTGTCCTGATGTTTTGTTTCATGTACCTTGATGTGTTCGTGCAGGTCTTCAATTGCAGTCCATTGGCGCTGAATCTTGTCTTGCCATAACTTAAGTTGGGCCGTGTTTTCTTCTTTCTTCAATCTTTCTTCTACTTGTCGTAATAGAGCACCTAGTTGTTGTATCTTGATCTCTTGTCGTTTCAATCGCTGTTCTTGTTCTTTATCGACCCCATCGTCTTCTTGCGAGGTGGTTGTTAGCTTATTTTCCAGTTCTGTCAGATAGTTCTTAATGTGATTGTGTACCCAATTTTTCAAAGTATTCTGATGTGTGGTAGTCATGATCATCTATCTGCAGTTTGGATATTTCATTATGTGTGCTGTTCGCATCTTCCCACCATGTTTCCAAAGCATTGCTACGTTCATTAAAGTACACCTTGTTCTTCCGTGCCGCCGCATCTTTCTTCATATTTGTACACATCTTCTCCATAGCCTTGCTAATTTCATTTTGGGTGTTGGCCAATTTGTTTATCTTCTCCATTTTTCGCTTTGAGTCTTGTGTTGTTTCTTATTTATAAAGCTTGATTTTCTTACCCACTGTCGATATGTTTCTTCTTTCCTATGAGGGGCGTAAATCCTTATAGTTTACAGAGGTAGATTTGCTGCTGTAACTTCTTTTGGCGGTGGTGGTGGTGAATTGAATATAGCTGGTGGTGTTGATGTCTTCAATAGGCTGATGTTCAATAGCTGCTGCTGTTGGTGGTGGACGATGTTTACTGGTTGCCGATGTTGGTGGCTCGAAGGACCATGACTAATTTTACTGGTTGCCGATGTTGGTGGCTCGAAGGACCATGTTCATTTTTACTGGTTGCCGATGTTGGTGGCTCGAAGGACCATGTTCAATTCTCTGATTAAAGAGAATGATTATTTGGGGTTTTAATGTGAGGGATACGCCGTCACTCGTATCAATTGTGGACTAGACCTCACAACCCTGTTTGAGTAATTGGGACAAAATGAGATTCATTCAAAGACTAATTTATTTGGTATTATTTACACTTTATATACAGATTTTAACATTACGTATTTTATTGTTTGATCCAGTTACTAGGTCATGTTTATTCATTTCAGCGCCTTTTTGTGCTTACTAGTTATAATGTACATAGTATGTGTGTGTATTTTCAACCTTGCACATTTTTGTATCAGCATAATAATTAACCTGCTTTATATTTATTCTACTTACTAATCGTTTTATATATTTTTTAACTGTTATGTCTTAATTCTAATTATTTCTCAACCTATTACTAAAATTGTTAAAATAATTATATTTCTCAACTTATTACTCTTATTACTAAAACTTTGTTACAATATCCTGTTTAATCTATGCAAGATTAAACAGCGCTTCGTCCAGTGAAGACGCACTGGTCACAATACGTTTTCAAAAGGAGCACAAACCTAAAAAACGTAAAGTAGTGTTCATCTTTGATTCCGACTCATATTTTTTACAAGTCCTTGTTAAGGACGGATCTTGAAAGCCTTTTATCGGAAAATAACGATTATTTAAGATTTCGAAATACTGAATTTTTTTTTCGTTGATACAAAAATATAGAAATCTTCGTTACCGGTAGATATTACGATGTTAAAGTTCGTTACCGGTAAAGAAATTCGTTGAGCGGAAAAGACTCAGGGTGGTGGTTTGTGTCTTAGATAAAGTGCCGGTACTCAAATGCCGCAATGTAAATTTTCGAAGTATTTTATTTGAATCTTCTGAAATTTTTTGATAATTTTGTTGTAAAATATCTGTTGTTTCAATCAGTAACGTACAATTTTACGATCACTATCATTTCTATCAAGGGATTTGACTTTGTCAACCATGTAACTTAATGTTATAACATAAATAAATAAAGTATTTTTTTAGGAATCAAAAATATAAAGATCTTTATCGGTAAATATAAAGATGTTAAAGAAATTTTATTTATCAGTAAATAAAGATAAATCAATGTTTTGGAATGCAGAAATTTTCTTTGTCGGTAAACATAAAGATGTTATAGAAATCTCGTCTATCGATAAATGTAAAGATGTAAAGAAATATTTATCGGTAAGTAAAGCTAATTCAAATTTGCGGAATACAGAAATCTTCCATATTGTTAAAGATATAGTTAAAGAAATTTTCATTATCGGTAAATAAAAGTAGTTTAGGATTGTGGAATACAGAAATCTTCATTATCGGTAGAAAAGAATAATGCAAGGTTGTGGTATGCATAAACTTTATTGTGTAAATATAAAGAGATTTTTGGTATCGGTAAACAAATTCGTTGAGCGGAAAAGACTCAGGGTGGTGGTTTGTGTCTTAGATAAAGTGCCGAAACTTTATTCAAATGCCTCAATGTAAATTTTTGAAGTGTTTTATTTAAATCTTCTGAACAACTTAATGTTACAACATAAATAATAAAGTATTTACTTTTTTTAAGAAGCAAAAATGTAAAAATCTTTTTCGGTAAATATAAAGATGTTAAAGAAAGTTTATTTATCGGTAAATAAAGATAATTCAATATTTTAGAATGCAGACACTTTATTTGTCGGTAAATATAAAGATGTTATAGAAATCTCGTTTATCGATAAATATAAAGATGTAAAGAAATATTTATCGCTAAGCAAAGATAATTCAATACTGCGGAATACTAAATTTTCTTCGTTGGTAAATAAAAATAATTCAAGATTGTGGAATACAGGCATCTTCATTATCGATAGAAAAAGATAATGCAAGGGTGTGATATGCATAAAAACGTTAAATAGAATTTCTTTATCGGTATTTTTTTTTATGTATTTTATTTAAATTGTTGTACAAAAAATATCTGTTATTTGAATCAGTAAGTTACAATTTGACGTTCACTATCACTCTAAGGGACTTTGCGTTATCGTGTATGTAACTTAATGTTAATAAACAAAGTATTAATTTATTATTTTTTTATGTTATGGTACGGTTGTTAACAAATGACAAGCATTTTTACTCATCTCGTCAGCCATTTTGACATTCATATTTGACCTTGATTTTGGCCAAATTCGAGAAATTCTAAAAACCAATTAAAGAAAAATGCGGTGGTGGTCATTTTATTAGATTTTAAATTGTTAACCACATCTTGAATTTTCAGGAAGGAGATTACTTTCATTCGAGCTGCTTCATACATTCGCGGTATTATTTTCTCCTTCATGCTGTTTTCCACACAACTCTGCCTTTTTATATCAATCTTAGCGTACATACTATTTGGCGAGCACATCACCGCTAAAAAAGTATTTGTACTCACATCATTTTTCAATATTTTACGGCTGAGTATGTGCAATTTCTTTGCACAAGCTGTGGGGCAGGTAGCTGAAGCTGGCGTTTCAATTAGACGTTTGAATACATTTTTGCTGTACGATGAAAAATCTCATACGCCATTTCCAACTGGCAAAGAAAACCAAGCTAATGGTGACATAAGCGAACTTTTAGTGACACATGATCAATCTGAGAACGCAATTACTGTAACGGATGGTTTCGCCACGTGGAATGAGTCATCTAGTGACCCAATTTTTGAGAACCTCAACATTAATATAAAGCGTGGTTCAGTTGTTGCCGTAATAGGTCCAGTTGGTAGTGGCAAGACTAGTTTATTACAGTTATTCTTGAAAGAACTCCGTTTAACCAAAGGTCACTTAGAAATTAACGGAAATATCAGCTATGCCTCGCAAGAACCTTGGCTTTTTACAGGAACTGTTCGCAAAAACATCATCTTTAACAAACCTCACGTCGCTGCCCGTTACAAAATTGTTGTTGACAAATGCTCCCTAAAACGTGATTTCACCCTCTTTCCTAATGCGGATAAAACACTTTGTGGTGAAAGAGGAGTATCATTAAGCGGTGGGCAGCGGGCTAGAATTAACTTAGCAAGAGCTGTTTATCAGGAAGCCGATATTTATTTACTAGATGATCCACTTTCAGCAGTTGATACTCACGTAGGAAGAGCACTATTTGATCAGTGTATCAATGGATATTTACGAGGAAAGACAGTTATTCTAGTAACGCATCAATTACAATTTTTGAAAGATGTTGATCATATTATTATTCTCAAAAATGGATCCATTAAAGCACAGGGTACATTTGAAAAACTACAAAATTCTGGTTTAGACTTTGCAAAACTTTTAAAAAGTGAAGTGGAGGAGATTGAAGAAATTAAAAAAGTGAAAGAAGAAAAATCGGTAGGAAAGCGGTATTCTAGAGAAGATTCAATTTCCAGTGTTATTTCTTTTGAGGATATAAACCAAAACCAAAACGTGACTAATACTAATGAAGAACAAAGAACTAAAGGAACTGTTTCTAAAGATATTTATAAGGCCTACATGACTGCTGGGACAAACTGGTTTATCATCCTCTGTCTTATATTTTTATTTCTAAGTTGTCAAGGAACTGCCAGTTTTGGAGATGTTTTTATATCTCGTTGGTAAGTTTTGACGTAAAATGGATACCAAATTAACTTTGTTTATGCTTGTAGGGTTACGGTAGAAGAAAATCGTTTTATCAACGTGAGCTTAGCTGAGAGTGGGTTATGGAGTCTGGAGACGAATACTTACATTTACATTTATTCTGGTATTACCGCAGCAACAATAATTTTTACGCTAAGTCGTTCTCTTTCATTTTTTACCGTTTGCATGAGATCATCAGTGAAATTGCATGACAATATGTTTGATAGTATTATTAGTGGTACCATGAGATTTTTTAACACAAACCCATCTGGAAGAATTTTAAACCGTTTCTCTAAAGATATGGGTGCTATTGATGAACTTTTACCAACTGCAATGATAGACTGTTTTCAAATATTTTTAATATTATTTGGGATAATTGCTGTAATCGCATCAGTGAATCCTTGGCTTTTATTACCAACTTTAGTTATAGCGATTATTTTCTTTTTTTTGAGAAGATTTTATTTGGCTACCAGTCGGAGTGTGAAACGTCTGGAAGGAATTAGTAAGTATTAAGTTTTAATGTATAGTTGTTTGGTGAAATGAGATCCGAACCTATACCCCCCCCCCCTTCCCCAATCAAGGGAATGTTTTTCTGCATATTAAATCTCAGTTTTATATTATTTAAATCAAGACTGCTAATCTATTAACACTTCTCGAAAGATTACTACTTAATTTTTATTAATAGCAATTATGAATATAAAATCAGTTGCGTGGCAAAGTTCACATGGTAGCTGTAACTATGATGCAAGTTTAAGACACGTTCCTGTTAACCAATCATATATGCATGTTAAGTTTGGTAATATTTGCAGTTCAGTTGGTGTAGCACTTATCTAGCAAATAGGAGGACATATGCTCGAATCTCACAAGAGGGAATATTTCTATGTACATAAAAATTTTAATTATACATGTACTGGTTATCGCAGGATTTTTTTGTAAGCAGTACCGAAGATAACTGTAAGTGTTATCGAAACGTTTAGATTGTATAATTTAAAATACACCATTAAAAACCCAAAAATAAAGTATTTTAGTATCTCAGTTAGTGTTAGAGATTCTATGTATTTTACGGAATATATATATATATATATATATATATATATATATATATGTAATTTGTATGTAAAGTAAAATTTAAAAATACATACAGAAAAAGAATTCCTCGAGTGGGATTTGAACTCACGATCTCTTCTTTGCTAGAGAACTGCATTACCAACTACGCTACCAAGGGAGCAAATCCCACTCGATTTAAACTTAATTTGTATATATTTTCTATATTAGTACTGATGTACACTAACTTTATTTATTAATAATCACAGTCAACTTTTTGTAATTATATCATGAGAGTCCGCAATTCGCCAGGTTTCCCAAATATGTACAGGCTGTCCCAAATTCGAGGACAAGCATGGGGATCTCGCTTATTATAAGAGATAGATATAGGTTTAAATTCGGCACTTTTGCTAAATTCGATGTCGAGTAATAATCTGAAAAGAAATTTGAGGTAACTCGAATGGATTTGGTTTTATGCTCAAAAAACTAAAAATTTCGATTTTCGTTTTTCGCGTTTGGCCACCTTATTATTAGGAATTTTCAAAATTCGATTAAACATTATTAAGGCACCTTTTTACGCACAATACTAATACGGTATTAAAAATATTATGCGACGTTTCGTTTATTCTGAACCATCATCAGGTTTATTTTTTCTTGTGGGGGTTAAGATATATTTTTATGTCGTTGGATGGACAATGTGACAATGCTGATTTTAGCAATATATAACACTTTATGGTTTGATCGACTGCGAACTAAAATAATGAGAAAAATACGAAGAACAAGATTCCGCCTTCTTGGATCCAGCAAGGAATAATTACAGTAGTTCTACTTATTTAATTTGTTAAACTCGTTAGAACATCCAAAAAAAATATAAAAACATCTAAACAATTTAAAAAAAAAAAAACGTTAACAAATAACTCAAACAAGTATGTCTGTGTAACACGGTCATAATAGCGACAACGCAAATTTATCGATAGGTAACAACAAAATAATTACACAGACAAACAAACAAAAATTATTATAATGAATGTTCGAACAAGTTTCCTCCTTCTTGAATACAGTAACGAATTCTTCTTCTACAACTGTTTACGCTTCTTTGAATGGTTCTCCTGGGAATTTGACGAAGTTCATTAACAACCCTATTCTGGAGTTCTTCTATATTTTGCGGTGGCGTCTTATAAATCCTATTTTTTAAATAGCCCCAGAGGAAGTAATCTAAAGGGGTTAAATCTGGACTTCTTGCTGGCCACCTAAGTGGTCCCCTATTTCCCATCCATTTATCAGGAAATTCGCCGTTAAGATATTCACTTATTATCGCAGCATTATAAGGAAGAGCTCCGTCCATTTGCCACCAGAGAGTCCATCTTTCGTTTAGCGGAACATCATCCAAAAGGTCTGATATTTCGTGTGTTAGAAATGCGAGGTAGCGTTGAGACGTTAGGATACCTTCGTAAATAATTGGCCCAAGGAGCCTATCCTTCCAGATTCCAACCCACACATTAAAGGACCGGTGGCCTTGTCCTCGCATTTGCCTGTTAATTCTTGGATTTTCAACGGACCAGTAGTGCTCGTTATTACGATTAAACATTCCATTAGTGGAAAAATTGCACTCATCCGTCCAAATTATTTGATTGAGAAAGTTGCGATTTTCCAGCATTTTGATATTAAGTTGGTTACAACAATCCAACCGTCTCATATCGTCCCCAGGGCGAAGAGTTTGACTAACGTGTAACTTAAATGGTTTATAACGGTGTTGCTTTAACACTCGCCAAACTGTCGTTTTTGGCACTTCAATAGTTTGCTCTATTTCTCTGGTAGATGTTGAAGGATTTTCTTGAACCTAAGATGGATAACATAAAGTCATAACTCTCCAAAAAAAATGTCTGCTGAAATTAGCAGTGAAGTGAATGGAAATTCTTATAATTAGTATAATACTGACAAATAGTACCTGATGTAATATTTCTTCTTCGGCATCTCTGTCTAGTCTGCTACCATATGCATTTCGAGGTTTCTGAAAACATCCAAATTCTCGCAAATTTTGGTCTAATTTTAAAAAATATCTCTGGTTTGGTTGCTGCCTCTCCGGATATTCCCCTAAATATCTTTGTTCTGCTCTGACACTATTTCTATTGCAGCTATAAAATATCCTTATCATGTCTCGTTTTTCTGAATTTGAAAACATTCTAAAGAAACATGCAAATTTGAAAGCACTAACACGAAGGATCTTGCAGTTATTACCCTTTTTACAATTAGAAAACGACATGACAAAAGCCAACTCCTGAGTTTTGTTTGATTCATGGGTATCGTGATAATGTAATATTTAGTTTTTAATTTAAGAGTATTTTAGTTCGCAGTCGATCAAACCATGAAGTGTTATATATTGCTAAAATCAGCATAACATTCTCCATCCAACGCCATAAAAATATGTCTTAACCCTGATAAGAAAAAATAAACCTGATGATGGTTCAGAATAAACAAAACGTCGCATAATATTTTTAATACCGTATTAGTATTGTGCGTAAAAAGTTGTCTTAATAATGTTTAATCGAATTTTGAAAATTCCTAATAATAAGGTAGCAAACGCGAAAAACAAAAATCGAAATTTTTAGTTTTTTGAGCATAAAACCAAATCCATTCGAGATAGCTCAAATTTTTTTTCAGATTATTACTCGGCATCGAATTTAACAAAAGTGCCGAATTTAAACCTATATCCTATCTCTTATAATAAGCGAGATCCCCATGCTTGCCCTCGAATTTGGAACAGCCTGTACATGGATGATTTAAATTTATTTGCAAAAGCTCTCATGACAGTACAAAAAGTTGAACTTTGTTCAAATAAAATATTTCCTTATATATATATATATATATATATATATATATATATATATATTCCGTAATCCACTTGAAATGTTTTTATTATTACTAAAATTGTGTGTTTACGATATGGCCTTGGATAACTAAACTAAACTAAACTAGATATGTATACAATACGTTTCGGAAAAATTGCGAAAAAGAGTTTCTCATATATAACATCTATGTTATAGATATCTATGTATCAAAGTCATCTGGTTTATTCATATTATTTTTCACTTTAGGTATCTAGTACAATTTTAATATATGTACCGTATATTTTCGGTCATCTCTGACGTTTATGTTACTAGTGAAGTCTACCTCGACTACGTAACCTACATTGTCTACGAATACACGTTGTCCATGAGGCCCACATGGGAAGTGTGAATAAAGTTATATGTGTGCTCAATGTTAATAATGCCAACAATCTTCTCTATAACGTCCATATCGTCTATGCCCCTGTTACCTACACCTTCTTTGTCATCTACGTCATTTGCGGCATCTATGTCGTATGTTTAATCTACATCATCTGTTGTAAATATTATTTACGTAATTTGTACCGTTTATGGTGTCGGTCTATGTTATCTATGTCATCTATGTCATCTATGTCATCTATGTCATCTATGTTATTTATGTCATCTATGTCATCTATGCCATCTATGCCATCTATGTCATCTATGTCATCTATGTCATCTATGTCATCTATGTCATCTATGTCATCTATGTCATCTATGTCATCTATGTCATCTATGTCATCTATGTCATCTATGTCATCTATGTCATCTATGTCATCTATGTCATCTATGCCATCTATGTCGTCTATGTCGTCTATGTCGTCTATGTCATCTATGTCATCTATGTAATCTGTCATCTATGTCATCTATGTCATCTATGTCATCTATGTCATCTATGTCATCTATGTCATCTATGTCATCTGTCATCTATGTTATCTATGTCATCCATGTCATCTATGTGATCTAGTCATCTAGACCGTATATGTCAGAAGTTGTATCTCATGTGATCAAAGCATCTATACCATCGGCATTATTGTAACACGAAAACCAGCGCGCATATATTATGAATTAATCAAGCGGTATTGGCGTGTTTCTAACGTGCTGGCCATGACGTCAATGTCTTAACTAAATTATATGTAAGTATTTAATGATATCTGAAGCGGTCGTGATGACTCAATGTATATACACAGTAGTTTGCCATTCATTCTTTCACTTCCATGTGAGTCATTACGTGAGGTTACAGTAACAGTGTCTAGAGAATACTGAATCTTCAAAAACGTGCAATACCCTCAATTTGTGTCTTACGTGGTACAGTCGTGCACAGAACATTTCAAGAAATTGTTACATCATAACTGTTATACACACGTCTTGGAAATTGTAATCTATGTCCACACACATAATTCTACTCTCATACAACTTTTTATGCACCACCTACATCTAATATTACAGACTCATTTATGCACTTTTAAGAATAAACTTAAAGAACCATCGCACAAAATCTATTTTTACTAGCGTGTGTGTGTGTGTGTGTGTGTGTGTGTGTGTGTGTGTGTGTGTGTGTATGTGCGCGCGCGCGCGTGTGTGTGTGTGTGTATGCGTTTGTCCGTTCGTGCGCGTTTGGGGTTGTGTGTGTGCGTGTGTGTGTGAATGCGTGTGCGTGTGTGTGAGTGCGTGTGTGCGTGTGCGCGTGAAAGTTTATGCGGGTGTGCGTGCGTGCATGTGTGGTGTGTGCTGTGGGAGAGGGTGCTAAAGAGTATTCTCTTACTATTTCCAAACCCCTAACTTTATATTGAAGATGCAGAAAGACCTTTATTGAAGATACTTATTAAACAAGTTTCCTTAATGAAATATTTGTGTGGAGTAATAACTAAACCCCAAAACTTTTGTCTGTATCGCAAAACTCTCAATGAACACTTTTTTAAGGTTTTAATGTGAAACCAACTAAGCCTCAAAACTTAATGTAAACACGTTATGTAAGGAGTCATGGCAAAACAGGAAAAATTAACTTTTATTATAGCATTAATTTCCATATCTGGCAAACGAGGATGAAACGTCAATATATGATTAATAGAAATTTAAATAGAATTGGGTGTTTTGCACTGAAGTGAATGTCAAACCAGAGATTTTGTATACTAAATTAGAAGTGTTTAATAAATAAATTTAGCCAGGTAGAATGAATATATTACTTTTTCACAATACAATAGTCTTTATACGTGGATATGTTGAATCGGTTACATGGGTTTTGTAAAATTAATGTATGAGCAAGTAAGCTAAAAATATATGTATAGCGAGTGAAGCCCGTGCCCTCAATCCTACTTATCTAAGTCGACGATTTTCGTTTAAAAAAAATACGTCGGATGTGCGCAAGTGAAGCTAGCGTCCGTTCAAATCTACTCAAGCACTACCACTTTTCCGTCATTTCGCATCCGGTACTCCTTCCCGTCGATTCACTCCTACTTGCTAATATACTACACACGCATAAGAAATCATGTGTTTTGCATAGAAAATACACACGTACACGTGTAGATATTTTTTCTATAGAACTTGACTGGGCCAGGGAACTAGAATCCGTAATCTTTTTTAATTTACGTATTAGCGTTATATGTACAGGGTTAGAACTATTGTTAATTACTCTCGGGATGGTCTAAACTAGAGAAACTTATTATATTTACTTAGACTTGATAATTAAATCAGTTACAGAATTACCTTAACGGGACCAACCTAACTAAAATGATTATAAAATTATGTACAAAGCGTATTTACAAAGATTGTGATGAATTACAAAATGTTGATTGATAATTTCAACGTTAGTGGCTTAGACGGTTCGTGCATTTAACCGGCCCTCTTTCAGAGGTGAAATTAATGTAGTTTCGCTTATTATAAAATAGTAATAATTTCAATTTGAGTAAGTGAACAGATATAGTATTCAGTTTTATAACGAAAGTTTACACCTGAATTTCTATTATAGAAATTAAATGACGGTTTCAGAACCTGGGTTAGGTACTAATACACCACAACACCCTTCACGATGTGTGTATACATGTAGGGTACTTAGATGACAAGTTCAATCTTCCTTTCCTTCTAGGGTTTATCGGTAGATTAAGCTTAAGTTTTTGTCCGTCCGACGGAAGAAGAAAAGGCTTCTGGGCTTAAGTTTCCGGAGTTACGCTTTCTTCTGTGTATGCGTTTTTTGCGCAGGTGACATTTAGAACTTACCTTCAAGTGATCTCGTTTATGTAACGGCAGCAAGGCGGGAACTGGTCTGTGATTCGTAAATATTTCTTTGCTCTGGTGCTTTACAGGGCATTTAGGGTACGGTCAATGGGTGAGTCTGAAGAGTGCAAGTGCCTCGGGACAATTTCGCCTCTGTAAGCGGACGTGTGATTTTATGCAATCGCGTCGTGAGAGGTGGTGCGACGTCAGCGTCGCTCATTGGTTTACCGTGAGTGGGGATAAACGGTTGGACTGTTACAAAAATCTTTTAACGCCTCGAGCTCCATAATCAATGTCGTTCGTAATTCTACTGCAGTCATTATACCACATGAAGAGTATGGCGTATTGATGTAAAATTAAACCAAATTAACGGTATATGCAAACATATTTTATTTAATTTCTGATGTTTATTTTGCGCCCAGCAATTCAACATTCTGTTTGTAGTTACGCTGCCTACAATCACAGATTAGTATATATATATATATATATATATATATATATATATATATATATATATATATATATATATAAAAATTGTTACCTACCTCCTAAGGAAAAAATCAATAGATGACATAAGAAGCTGCTAACAATTTACCCTTATTTGCTATTTAAAGTTTAATTCAATTATTCAGTTTTTAAATAATTATTCAACAAAAATAGGCAATTAAACTTTAATTGGCGTATTCAAATGCTATATAATTATTTTCATTAACACGTACAAAGATGCAGCATTGTCTTATCTCTCATTTTTTATAACTAGATATTAATTATTATCAGAAGGCGTGAACGGGTCATATGGCTCATTATTATAATTTTTTATTTTTGTATAATTATTCAAACTTGTTGTTCGAAGAGTATTTCTTATGTAAATATATAAATTACAGTTTTACTATCATTATCATTAATAGGTTTACTATCATTATCATTAATAGGTTTAGACATCTTATTTAGTTAAATGCGTGACTGTGTTACATAATTTCTATCTAATATATTTATTTGAAATCTTCAAAACTTGTATTCTGACTGCATATAGTTTTGCTACATTTAAAATATTTCTTCTTCAAATTTGTAATTTACAATTGGCGTTATTTATGTTAGTATGTTAAGTAATAATTGTATGGAACAATTATTTCAAAAGCTTAGATATAATAGTGCCCAATGCCTATTAAATATTTAACTTACAGTTAGATATTACAACTTTTTATTCCATATTGCGTATTTTTCAGCGAGAAGTCCCGTTTTTGGCCACTTAAACGCATCTCTCCAAGGTTTAACAACAATTCGATCCTTCGGTGCCGAATCAATACTCATAAAGGAATTTGATGAACTTCAAGATGTGCACAGTGTGGCATGGTTTCTCTTTATTTCAACGTCTCGTGCTTTCGCATACTGGTTAGATTTAATCTGTGTAATTTACATCTGTTTGGTTACTTTCAGTTTCCTACTCATTGGCGGTACGTACACTTACACTTACACCATTAAGTAGTTTAACAAAAATACTTATAGATGCTACTGGGGGAAACGTTGGATTAGCCATAACTCAATCCTTAGGATTAGTTGGCATGTTCCAATGGGGTATGCGACAATCTGCTGAAATGGAAAATCAAATGACATCGGTCGAACGTGTACTTGAGTATAATCAAATAGAACGGGAAAGAGCTTTAGTAAGCAAATCTGATAAAAAACCACCAGAATCTTGGCCACAAAATGGTGAAGTCAAATTTCTTAAAATTTTTTTGAATTACTTTCCTCAAGATCCACCGGTACTTCGAAATTTAACCTTCACCATAAAACCTTTAGAAAAGGTTGGAATTGTGGGTAGAACCGGTGCGGGTAAATCGTCACTAATTAACGCACTTTTTCAACTCAGTGATACCACTGGATCAATTGTAATTGATAGAGTTGATATTACCGAAATCGGATTGCACGATTTAAGATCTAAAATATCAATTATTCCACAAGAACCTGTACTATTCTCAGGAACTATGAGAAAAAATTTGGACCCATTCGATGAATTTTCGGATGATGTTTTATGGAAATCACTGGAAAATGTTGAATTAAAAGAATCAATTAAAGAACTTACTTTGGGTAAGTTAGTGGGTAATTTATGTACATAACTACAGTTTTGGTTTTAGGCTTGAATTCAGTTGTACAAGAGGGAGGTTCTAATTTTAGTGTCGGTCAACGACAACTGATCTGTTTGGCACGTGCAATTTTACGTAATAATAAAGTATTGATATTAGATGAAGCTACCGCTAACGTTGATCCACAAACTGATGCGCTCATACAGACAACAATAAGAACACAATTCGCACAATGTACCGTACTTACAATAGCGCATAGGTTGA
Organism: Vesta saturnalis; assembly: GCA_036346205.1. NCBI lineage: Eukaryota > Metazoa > Arthropoda > Insecta > Coleoptera > Lampyridae > Vesta > Vesta saturnalis. Next base: position 258,462 of record JARFJB010001748.1, read on the forward strand.
ACACAGTTATGGATTCAGATAAGGTCTTAGTGATGGATTCTGGTGCTATGGTTGAGTTTGACCATCCCCACGTTCTTTTACAAAAGACTAATGGAATATTTCATGGAATGGTTCTACAAACAGGACCGTCCATGGCAGACACTCTTTCCAAAATTGCAAAAGAGGTAAATACCTAACTGTCAGATTTACTAGTATTTTACATATTTTTTGTAGAGTTACGAACAAAACCAACTTACAAGGAAAGAGGGTTAATGTGTAGGGAATTTATTGTTTTAATCCAATTGCGATTAACGGAAAAAGACTGTTGAAGATAAAGGCTGCCGAAATAGTATTAAAATAATTTTAAGCTATATTGACAGTAACTCAGACGTACATGTTTGACAATAATTCTAAACAGATTAAACTATGTAAAATGTATTATTTTTATAGATTTATGTACAGTGTTGTGTTTTTACACACCGAATAAAGATAATTTTATTTACTTGTACCTAAGTACTATGCATCTAATTCATTGGTTCCCGAATTGTTTTTAACTTATACTGATGGTATATTATAAGAGAAAATACGATAGAACGCACTCGGTTGCATGGTGAAATAGTTCTAGCTGAAACCATTTGCTAATTATACAAAAACCGTAAAATTGTTTTTGAGAGCCCTACTAATTCTGTAAAGGATCCTAAATTTAAAAAGAAACTGAAAGAAAATTTTGGCCAAATACGCAAATAATAATAAACATTTAAGTAAAAAAATATTATTTATTGAAATGAATATTGAATAGAATAGTTTTTTGTTCATTGAAACTGACAATAAAAGAAAACAATGAATCATCTAACACGAAGAACTCCCCACCTTGGATTATTTGAGCCGATTCAGCAAAAAAACGAGTAAATAAAAAATAAAACAAAATATTGTAATTGGTTTACATTATTACCTACACTTACTCCTTCCTTGAGCCTTTATTCTACGGGTTAATTTCATTCTTCCTAGTGTTACACGTCCAAACCGCACTAGGCGTCGTGTATGCTTACTAATGTAAGCGGGTTGCCAAGCCAGCTAACAGGGAGATGGGCGTGGTCGAAATAAGAAGTAAAATGAATGATTAATCCGCTCAAACACCTTACACCGATATTCAAACAGCTCAGTCCGGGAAAATATGTCTCCAGGCGCCACCACAATCGAAACTTTGCTAAAATAATTGTCTTAAGCTGGGTGTTAATTAACCCTACTTGATTGTGGAAAGTAGGATTGTGCTTACTCAGTAAACTCTCACACAAGGGTCCTAAAACAAACACTCGTCCCAAACAATTCAACTCAAACTCAAATATATTTAGTACTACCCAGGTTATTAGAAACTTAATGAATACACCTCGTAAACCAAAATTTCCAAAACAAAATTTATCACTCAAATTTAACTGCATTCACGTAACCCACAGTTATACAAAAAAAAAAAAAACTGAAATACACGTCACAAACTTCCTGATTGTACCCTGTACATCCATAATACCAAAGTTATAACACATTAACTGAATATTTTCTACGTATCCCTCGTATACATATAAAGTTAAATTTCTACTTATTAATGAATAAAATAGTTCTTCATTCAATGGTCGATAATTAATTTTTAAAATTCCTAACCAAAAGAAAATCAATGTCATCGGCTTAATAATTGTTCCTTTATGATACCTCTGAATCGTATGTGACATTCGTAAATATGTAAGTTCTTAAAACTCCCTCTCTAGTTATACTTAATGAAATTTTTAAATCAACAGCTGACCCGTCTTTAGTGTACTGCCTTAAACGAAACTAACATGAAAATTTTCTTTTTGAAATTAACCTGGCAAATATAACCTTTCAGGTTGTTCATTAATCTTAAAACCAAAATATGCAAAGTCTACATTTAACTTGTCAACAACTAGGTCACCAATTAAGTAAACGTCACAAATGTATCTCATAACTGGCTAAATAAACAACAAAATAAAAGTTAACAATAAATATATATTGTCCTGCACAAAATAATAAACAAATGTTTACATACACTACGACAGCGTGGTTGGAAAACCAATGTCAATACAACTTTGCGTTTCTGCAAAAATTCTTACTACTAAAACAGCCAATACAACATAACTCAAGATCGATTATCTTTTTCCTTCATCACTAATTAATTAAATAAAAATTACACAACAATACGCAAATAAGACTAACCAAAAAAAAGATAATCGTGCTCTACTGAATTTTTAACGTTCTTAAATGTAATTCTTACTTAAAGACTGTCCATTATCCTTCGCTTTTCTTTCTTCTCTCTTCCCGTAAACCAATTATTTGTAGTCCATTTGTATTCCTTAGATTACCTGAAGGCACATAACAAGTACTTCACAATTCCACAAACACTTATTCCTTCCAGTACAAGCTCACGCGCCGCACATCAACACTATAACGTAACACTGTTATGTTTTTTTATAAATCTGCTTACGCACTTTTTCTTGAAGAAAAATAAACTGATTTTATCTTCAATCTCAATTTTATTAATTGTTTTATTTATGAACGTCTTATACGATTCATCCCCTTTCGGGTTACGCAGTTGTTTAAACAATGACTGCCTTCAATATTATTCACAAATATAACTCCAACTCAACCCATTCTGATTTCACACATCACCTCGCGCGCGCGTCTCTCACCGAGCTCTCGCCAAACACCAACAACCAACAACCCCACGTAAATCTCTGACTTTCTTATTTATACCTTAAGCTATCCATCTTTAAACATGTCTGACTTCCTTGCTATATTCACCAATGGTATTCACTCAAACTTTCTTAGTGCCGACTGATGCTACCCTCTGCACAAACACGCTTATAACTACAATACATCGCCATGTTTGTTCTTACCTGCAAATTTTACAATTACTTTATGGAGAAGCCATTTCTCGTCATCACATTCATTCAGTGGCCACTCTGGATCATTACACAACTTTCAACGTTTATCTCTCACATGCGCTTATTCTCCTTCTGCAACATTTGCAAAAATAAGTACAGTCTAAGGTCTCAAATCCCATATACGTACACGTATTCTCAAAACTGATTGCACAACATTACGAGAACTTTCTATAATCAACAATTAAACATACCAAATCTTTCTCTACATATTTTCTAAAACATTCTACACTTATACACTCACATCTTCCGGCAAAGATTACTCCTTTATCCTCCAACATTCCATTTCTTATTAAGTAGTCAACAGTAGCAACCATTATCGTCCCATTGACATATTTCTCTTCACATTTACATTCATGAGAATCTATTTATTCCAACACCAATGTCTCTATAATATTCAAATAGACGTATCTGCATACTGAATGATATTTCTCCTAAATTGCCAGTGGTGTATCACCCACCCACATACATTATACATATACACAAAAAAAATTTTTTTTTCGTTCAAACACAATACACCCGTACTCAAAACACGTAATACACGTCATTATAACATCTTACATACAGGGTGCGTCAACGCAACCTTACACTAGCCCAATTGACTATAGAGAAAACTACTTTAATTTCTTTCAGGATTTGTGAAATCACATTTGAAAGGGAGATACTCAAGTTTGTTCTCTAGGCATTTAATGAGATGCAATCTAAAATATTAGAACATTAAGTAGGCACGTACTCACAAATACTCACACATACACCGACGCACACGCACACACACGTATGTACAATCACACCCGTGCGCAGACACGTACGTAGATAGAATTTTGTTTTTATTCCGAAACATGAAACGCTTGTAAGTTTTATTGTAGGTTCGCTTAATCAATTTAAGTTTATGCGGTTAATGATTCGAACTAATAATGGTTGACGCCAACTTTGTCAAAGGCACACGCTTGTGCAATCACAACCTCACAATCATACACACGCACACACAAATACATACACGCACGCATGCTCAAATAATTACACAATCACAAGCACACGAGCATCACATTCGCACGCACCACTGAACTGTACTTACACAGGAATGCGCATTAGCGGACTATGACATAGAAAAGCCGCGAGGCGAAAGAGATTGCGGGCGAGGGTCGCTCCTATCTTTTTCGTAACACTTTGCACATGCGCTGCGCGAGGGAGCAGACGGCTTTAGAGCACGTCACTACAAAACAAACTAACCAAAAGGTAACTTAAAATCAGCAATTATCATTTACTTTTTAATTATTGATTTTAACTATACTGTTCAAGGGCGTAGCCAGGATTTATAACAGGAGGGGGGGGGCAAACCATGGTCCATGGTCGTTCAAAATGTAAAATTTTAGGATAAAAAGAAAAGGCAAATGAAAACAAAACTTTGAGATTTTAATTATACTTAAATTAAACTAATAACAGATAACAAAAAAATATGCAGAACAGAAAAATATGTATATTTTAGATTTAATTTTTTGTTTATTAAAATTTAAGTTGCCCCTCCCTGCCGTTAGCTGGCTACGCCCATGATACTGTTTATTATTTGTTGCATTTATACACCGACTTATGTAATTGTCATCACGTTTGTTATTTACGATTATATTTTTTATACATATTTACAAAAAAATGTATTAAAATTTTTATACATACCCATAATATACAATGTATTATGCGAACACGTGTAACTACGTTTACTTTATTTTGCCACCATAATGTTCTTTATTCGCCTCCAAATGCGGGCGTAATGTGGTCTTTATAGCACGGAAATGTCATTGATGCTAAGCAGCATGATTGACAGCAAACACATGACATGATATATAATAGCAATATCACAGTATCTTAGTAACAACAAATTAGCCTACTGTCGACTTTATTTCACTGCATTTGCATTTAAAAACTTGGCGAAAATACTGAATCTTTTTAATATTTTGTTCCAGTTTCATGGTGCAAAATAAAATAAAACATTTTATGTACCACGGGCATAATTGTAGATTATGGCTCTCAGGAATATAAAAGCCCTCCGCTTCGCGTCGGACTTTTAACATTCCCTCGAGCCATAATCTTCTGATTATGCCCTTAATACATAAATATCTATTAATTTATATGATGTACTTTACATATTTTATGATTAATAAAAATCCGAAGTTTAACGCATACCATTGGTTATACCTGGAAATTATTTTTGTGGGGTGACTGAGTATAACGGTAGGTAAAATGGGTTTCAATGGATATTTGTAATTGCCCATGTTATTAACAAATTATCATTCAAGTTTTCAAAACATATGTAACCCTTTTCAAACATTACAACATGACAATCGACTGCTCTACGCACGCGTGTACGCTCACGGGTAAGAGAGAGAGAGAGAGAGAGAGAGAGAGAGAGAGGAGAGATGCCCCTGCGGCCTTCTCTTTCAAATCAGGCTGGCGGACGAAGCGCGCGTTCCAGTATAAGTACAGTTCAGTGCCACGAATACACTCGTACAAACAACACCGCCTGGAGACAGACAAACATACATTCACAAACGCACAGAGAGGCGCATATGTGCGGCACATATACGCACAACGACACTGTCCTAATCATACACCCACACTCACAAACACTCACATGGAAATAAACAAATAGAGACAGAAATTCGCAGCACACACCCGCGCAATCACACTCGTACACACACGCACGCACGCACGCACACACGCACGCAGGCACGCACGCACGCTCCCACACACACACACGCACACACACACTCACACACGCACACATGCACACACGTACACACGCGCACACGCGCATACGCGCACACGCGCACACCCACACACGCGCACACGCGCACACACGCGCACACGCACACACACCACACGCACACGCACACGCACACGCACACGCACACGCACACGCACACGCACACGCACACGCACACGCACACGCACACGAACACGCACACGCACACGCACACACACACAAACACGCACGAATAATTACACACTTAGGGGTACACAAGCACACTAACAGCACAAACATATTAACACGCATACACACATAATTACACACTCACGAGCATACACGCAAGTGGTATAGCTATACCGCTTCTGGGTTACTTTATAGTGTTGCCATGTCTTAAGGTCATGCGGTGTTGCCAAATTTAGCGTTGGTGACATTGACATCTTCAAGGTCAAAGTTCATCTGAGTGCCATATTACAATTATTAAAGTAAAAGTTCATTGACCCTAAAGGAGTGCCGTATTACACTTCTTAGAATCAAAACTTGGTGGCCGCGTTGTTGCCAGTTCATTGACCTCTTCATGATCAAAGTTCATTGATGTCTAGGGTGGTGTCATACTACAATTTTTAGAAATCTAAAAATGAAATAATTTCATAAAGTTCATTGACCTTTTCAAGGTCAAATTTCATCAAGCTCCAATCAGTCGTGCCATACTACAATTCTTAGAAATCTAAAAATGGAACAATTTATCGAAAACCTCAAAGCTCATTCAACCTTTAAAAGTGAGTCAAGGATAGGAGACATGAACTATAAAAACAGAACAATGTTCATTAGCCACATCTTACAATTCTAAGAATTTCAAAAATTTGATTAAGTTCTTGGAAACGGAAGGGAGTGTATCTTGAAGGTCAAGTTCTTGGAAATCTAGCCAGTTCTATCAAAATGATGATTCCTAATCAATTACTCATGTAACTGGATTGCGCATGCGCAAACTTGTTTTGGTATGTACTTAAGTCAAGGATACATTTTTCTTATATAAATCGCAGTGTGGAGTGTTGAAATCAGTCAGTTAGCTACTTGTAATTATTAAACATGGAAGTAGCAGGGTTAAACCATAACACCTATTGCAAGCCCTTTATAAATGTGTGTGTGTGTGCGTGCGTGCGTGCGGGCGTGCGTGTGTGTGAGTGCGTGCGTGTGTGTGTATGTGTGAGACCTCGAGACATCTAAAAAGTATAGTAAATGTATAGTGATGTACAGATCTGATTTTAAAAGTGTATTACCTCAGCGCTTTTATAGTATTTCAAAGAAAAAATCCGCATAGAAGAATTTAAAATGTTACTAAACACGAAGGATGTGTTTACAAGTAGTTTAGGTGCAGCTGGAAAAACAGCAAACAATATTTTGTTTTTAATAGTAGTGCTATAACCCTGTAACGCCCTTTCTTTTACAATGATTAAATTAAAAGGGTTTAATTTAATTTGCCTCGGTCTAGCTCAAATCGGGTCTTGTCTTAACAAGACGGTGATGGTTTGTATCCTGGTGCTCAACATGTACACTTTGAATAATACAACAAAACTATTTTAAACCTATATTACCTATTTTTTTACAAAACTAACAAAATCTAACCTAAATGAAATGAATTATCAACAACAACAAAACAAATCTTATTTGGTGTTACCCGGGAGGTCCTGGTAAGCAGCGCCCGTTTGGCTGATCCCCCGTGAATGGTAGTGGTTATTACTGGATCCTGGGCCGTTTCTGTGGAAATATAAATTATTGTGGTTCAATTGCTGGTGTGTTATGACCCAAAAATCCTACTAATGACGATTTAATATTGTTTATTACGACCGTTCAGGCCTGCCCTGTACACGGTAGCCTGGTATTTATTCAGGTGGCGCTGTGTAAAATTCTATATCTTAGATAATCCGGGGCAACGATCGCGTTGGTGTCTTTAAGCAGGTCAAAGAGAAAATCAATAATTTAAAGTAACCTTGGTGCGCATGACTATTCTTATACGTGATTTGGCTTTCAGACTGACTGGATATGAGCTCAGTAATTGGAATGCTTTATACAGGTTAACATTTACATGTTTTAAATGCAAATTGTACGTACGCGTTTAACTATCTACCCTAACTAAACAGGCTGATCTCAGGATTTCTTAATTAGTGGAGAACGTATTTACTGTAATGAAATGAATATCTAACATTTAATTATGCGTTAGTTATTATTAAAAGATTGCTTCTTTATTAATTGTTATAACCGAATTAATCGGAGCCGAGTTTACACGACCTTTTAGGACTGCGTGTACTAAATTGAACAATTCTGAGAATTGTTTCCGACGGAATGCAGGTGTTTCAAGTAAGTGATTTATATGCGATTGCGAGACGCAGGAGTAGGTTTAATGTAATTTATTACGTAGACGCACCACGGGTTCGTCTTTATATTTCTGGAGGATCACGCGGGTGATCTCTACGAATGCGGCTTCTGGTATTGAGAGTACCTCTAGGTCAAGGCGTCGCTTGTTTGTATTGCTAATTTTCCTCAGGATCTGGTCGGTGTAATGTATGTGTAATGTATGTGTATTATCTGGTTAATGGAGAGCCTTTTATAAGATTCTGGGTCTAGCCCGTCGACTGCTGTACTAAGAGATCTCCAGGTGGAGCGGTAGAATTTGAGCGAGTACCCTTCTTGCCGCTGGTGTACATGGAAGATGCCTTCAGGGCGTTAGCCCGAAGTAGCAACGTCCTGGTTTGTATGTGTGCTGAAGGTAACTTCAGGCTATACAGCCTGGCGATACTTCTAGTGTGTGTATGAATGCAGAAGGTAACTTCAGGCTATACAGCCCGGCGTATACTTCTAGAGTGTGTACTGGAACGGTTAGATAACTTCCGGCTATACAGCCCGTCGTTTCTCTAGGTGTCTAGTGTAATGTTTAAGAAAAGTGGTGCAACAAAACTTAGGTGCTGTTAACCTTAGCGTATCTCAACCAGCAGTTTGATTGTATAATGCTGATTTACTGGTGACGGCGGCGAAGTAACGCGACTAAAGATTCACGATGGTTCAAGATAAACAGATGCGGTAATCGGCAGGTCGGCGACGTATACAACGAAACTAACTACGGAACGCGTGCGGTCTGGATCTCGGTTCTGGATGTTGGAGACGCGAGCGTGTCAGGATAGCGAAATAACAAAAATAGCAAAAATTGTATGTCACGATTGAAGTAAAGTAGTCGCGAAAAAAGCAGTAGGAAGTAGGATTTCTTCCGGTAGCGCCGCGGTTTTTATAGCTGATTCGCGGTGGGTGGATCCGGCTTCTATGCAGGGGTCCTCTGGCTGTGATTGGCTGAGGGTTCTCGGACGTAAGAGCATTTGATACATTTTAATATCTACGTCGGAGGGGATTTAAATTAATTATTTATGGTGCAATATCGCGCAATCTTTTGTAATGGGTTTTAATTTTAAACAACTTTACCTATCTTGATTACTGTAGGGCAATTAAAAAAGGAATGAATTACATAAATTTTAGTAAAGTTAAGCTGGATCTTTACAACCCTACCATATGTAAATTACGCATGCTATAACTCGAATCGTTTCTTAAACAGTGTTTAGTCGTAGTGCAATTGCGAGCAAGTAAAGTCGTTTTAATGCAAGCAGCAATAAAATCATTTCTGTAACAGTCAAAACTCAGAAGTTCACCGTTATATATGCATAATCCACATAGTTGCAGTAACAATGTGCATAATAATAATTTAACATTGTGCTGTTGGTGCCGTCAAAATAGTGATGGTAGTAATAATAAGAATGAAGAGAAACAAGATGAAGGTTATTTTCCAAGAACTGGCTGGCCATTATTTCAACAGAAATATGATTTACCAGGAGTACACAAACAAGCAACTAAGGAATACTTAAATGATTGTGTTTATTATACACTGTCGAATGATAACCATCATCCAAAACATGTACAAATTGGACACAGTACTCAACCTTGCGTATAGGGTATGGTAACTGTGACCAAAGCAAGAATGTGGTGTTAGACGTGAAGGAGTGGAATGAACTTCTAAGATGGCATTCATAAGTAGAATTAGAATTTTTTCGACCACAAGAAATTGAAAACCAAATTGATTGATCAAATGTAAACGAGAAGATGATCAGCATTATGAATCTCTATCTACTAATTTTGATATTTATTACAATTGGGAATTGATTGAAGGATATGACAGACTTTTGAAAACTGTTATGACAGCAAACTACAACTGCTGTTCTTGTACATTCAATGTTCATAGTGTAAAAAACTATTCAATTTAAAGGATTTAATAATCTATCGATAGGAATTTCTTGAATCCTACAATTTAGCGTTTTTCTATGAAAAGTTTATACAACGCGTTAGTAACTACCGTCGTTTTCATGAGAAAGAATTCAATGGTAGTGAGGATGACATTTATAAAGACATTGAATATGTTATAAATGCTAAGTGTAATATTAATTCTCACTATATGTTTAATGGAAATCTTGCATTACCGTCCTGCTTATCTAATTTACTAAATATTATCTTAACAAAGCAATATTAATAATTATTCGTTTTCTCTTTTTTTGCTTCGATTTAAGTATAACCACCCTACTTTATGCATCCAGGTAAACAATAATGGTAGCTAAGTTTACTTTTTAGTATTTTTTGGTTTCATACTTTCCTGCATATATGGTATAAATAATTTGGGGCCTAAACTGTTATCAGTTATTAGGAAACCACTACCAGTTCTTAGAAGAACATCCACTTGTTTCTGAGAAAATTCCTGTTTTTGACTCCTCCTTTTTGAGCTGTTTTGATCTGTTTTGAGCCGTTTTTGGGAAACTGGTACTAATTTTTATAAACCGGCACCAGTTTTAAGGAAATTAGTACCTATTGCTAAGGAATCAGCTACATCACCCAAAAGCTAAACGTCCAGATACTGGCGGTGAAATTGCTTCACCGACATTACAATAGTAATAGTAGTGTGTAAATTAAAAACCAAATTATTTGTAACTGCCATTTTTGGCTTGTGTTAATTTTTAATTTATTTACCGCGGTTCTAACTCAAGTCGGTGGTTAATAGGGATGGTTAGTTAAATAGGGCTGATCGTTTGCTACCGAATTTCTTCCACACTGACCAATGAACGCTAAAAGGGTTTTATACATTTACTTATTGCTATAGTTTTCGTAATTTTTGTTAGGCTTTATATTGTGGGATAATTAGGAAAAGAAATAACGCTTGGCGGATTGCCGAAAACTAATTAAAGATTCACCATTAATCTCGAAAATTTTTATTTAAAAATATAGTTTGAATGGGTGGAAAATGTCCATTGGCTAGTAAGGCTATCCTTTACTTTTACTTAAAACTAGAGTAAATTAAATCCAGTTTTTTTTGAGTATAATAAATTGGTTCCTAACTAAATTTAATTGTCAATAAATTACCGGCTACCAAATAAATAAATAAGTAACTATATACACATTAGAAATACTGTACAAGCTGCGATTTTTTGGTTGAAATAAATAAATAACGTGAAGAATGTGAATCATGGTCTTCAATGGAACGGGCTATCTGAACCTGCAATGAAGTAACATCATAATCAATACCTAATTGTAAATTTATATTTAGACTTACCAAACGGAAAGCTGTACTCAACAGGTGATTAGATTTAGGAATTTAAGTAATCAGGAAGTCTGACGAATGTATGTGTGAGTGTGTGCATGTTTATCTACTATTTTATTGTTATAGCTATAATCTGTGTTAAGAATAAAAGTGTAGCTTTATTTGTTGAAAATTATTGTGAATGATTGGATTTGTTGAATAATTGTTAATAAACTGTTGTTGGTTGGAAACTTCTTATTAAATTGTAATGACTATCTTTCGGAGGTTCGTAGTTACTCCAATTCAGATTATAAACTAAGTGGCGCCCTAAACTCTTCGTTTCTTTTGGTGATACTGTATTTTGGTTATTTAAAACCCAACCACCCCTTCCCCTGAGCTTGTCGGCCCCAAATTGTGCTATGTAAGGTTATTTTGAGCACCGTGTATGTGTAGTATTTTGACAACGTATGTAACGTGTTTTGAACGTAGCTGAAGTTAGTTTGCATGAAAAGAATTTTCTTTTTGTATGCGTAATGTAAGTTGGTGTAATTGATACGCCACTGGACTTTAGTGAGGCATTTGTTATCATGTGAGGGAAGATTTGAATGCTGTAGAAAAATTTTCGTGTTGAAAGCGTTAAATTTGATTGAGAAGTAATGTTTTGAATAAATTTTGATTGATACGGCACTGGTAAAAACTGCTGGTCTTTTTGCTACTGTGTATAAACGAATTTGGACTAAAATAAACGGTAGTAGACGTATGAATGAGTGAGTTGATGATATATTGATATTTTATTAACGTGCAGTAAGGAATATGTATGCATATTTTTGTTTGTAGAAATTTTGTAATATGGTGCAATAATGGTAAAGTACAGCCGAGTGCGTAGGCGAATACGGCTACCTCTTGTGTTTTGTACATAGTGCATCTAAGAATATAAAAGGATTACCGAAAGCAGACTACAACTACCGTACCGGAAAAGGATTAATAAATGTAATACGTAAGAATTAGATTTAAATTTTATTGAACAAGACAAGTACGATTATCTTTTAAGTATGTTTTTTTTGTTATGGTTGCGTTAATTACGGTGCATTCAAAGAAAAAAAGGTAATCGAACTTTAGTTATCTTGTTGTTTTTAGTGTTAGGAATTTGGAGAATTTTAGTCTGAACGTATTGATGTGTGGTGGTTTCTTTAAACCATGCCGTTGTATATATTTACATGCGAATTTGTCAATATATATCCACTGTTCAATTCATTTTGTCGTTAATTTGTGTCAATTGTGTGCCTAACTGGTTACACCTTCTGATAAGCGAAATTAGTCTTTGCATATTTTCGAATTTAAGGATCGATTGGAAATTGCGTAATGAGCCAGATCGATCGCAAAATTTCATTTTAGCTTTGAAATATCTTACAGTCAAGCCAAGCAGAACGCTATTAACAAAGTACTTATTCTTCTTTATTCCGCATAAATTATAGTTTTGAAGTATTAAAGTTTAAACCTATCAATGAATAACTAAATACGATTTTAAAGATAAAGTAGTAATAAAATATAAAGATATTATTGATGATTCCACAGTCAGATAGGGTTAATTTACCATCCTACCTAAGACTACTAATTTTAACAAAATTTAAGATTGTGGTGACACCTAGAGACAATTTTTCCCGGACTGAGCTTTGTGAGTTGTAGGTTTGGACGTGTAACATACGTTACAATCTACAATTAGTAATTAAAAAAAAATGTATCCTCAAAATAAAACAAAAATCAACCATCCACCAAGGGGTCCTGGGGATTGAATTATTGATCTCTTTGCGACGTGCGATTTAGGTCCGATGCAGGTTCAGGACTTCCGATAGGAAGTAAAATTGTTATCTCACGATGGGCGAACAAGACCAAATGCTAGACTGGTAATTACGTTCAGTGAGACTCATTTTAAATAACGTTTGCGGATACTGTCGTAGTTTATGGAGCGGGGCGACCGAACTAAAGGTCTAATGGTGGGCGGCTTGTTACTTTCAAATCGTAGACTCTCTGCACGTTGTTTAGGTGCGGTGGTGACTTTTGGTGGTGATGCTAATTCGAAGGGGGTAAAGATTCATTATTTGGAATTTCTGCAATTTACTAGATTGTTTACGTTATATATATATATATATATATATATATATATACATATACAACGTGAACCAATTCTAGTTAAATTGCACGATCAATTAAATACTACCGCACCAAAATTTAGTAAGTGAGCCGTTTTATTATTGCAGTATAAAAAGAAAACTTAAAGATATAAAATTAGTTAGGTAACACGCTAGCTCCAAGTTGCTACTAAGCTCTTGTACTCATACTTGTTAAGTTAGTAAAGAAGTTACTTGTTATCAAAGCTGTAGCTTTGATTCAATAAAAGTGTTTAGTATTAGTGGTATTGAAATAAAAAATTTTTTAAAAACAACTTATTTCAACCAAAAACTTAATTAACGCTTGGTCGTTCAATATATATATATATATATATATATATATATATATATATATATATATATATATATATATATATATATATATATATATATACAGGGTGACAAACTCGATGGTCAAAACAGCTGATTCTCTGGCCAAAAGGAACAAAAATTGTTAATACAGGGTGTGTCTTTGTTGATGGTTTCAAGATGTTAACTTTTTTAATTTTTTATTTCGTGGACTTATTTTTAAATCACGCTGTATCTTCCAAACTAGAAGAGTTACAAGAAAACACATTAGGAGAAATTTGTAGAAGATGAAATTGCCTTAAAGAATATTGAATTCATTCGAGACAAACTCATCATTCAACATTTTAATGACATAATGAATTCAGAAATGATTTTTTCAAATCCCAAGACAAATTTCAAGAGGAATATTTTTCAATAGAGATGGATTTGATACATGGCCGATAAAGGAAAACTTCCTTTTTCATAAGCTTCACAACGATATGAAAAACTTATGGTTGACGTACTAATTACAATTGTTACAGGAATACACCTCAGGAAAAACTTAGAGCATAAAATTACCTTCAAAATATGGTAGAGTAGATGAGAATTGACGATTTGTCCTCACTTTTCAATCAATCTGTACATTTACGGCAAGAAATACGTCTCCTTTACTGATATCTTTTCATCACCGTAGCAACGACTTGACATTAGTGAGTTAGTTGTCAAAATTTGTTTGCTATTACAGTTTTGCTGATTTCAATACGAGTTCTTTCTGTTGTAGTGAGTCATGTTTTCAAATGAAGAATATGCCGATATTTATTATTATTATGGTGTTGCCCAAGGAATGCGAGTGAGGCTGCTAGACTGTATGCAGCTGGTTTCCCAAGAAGAATTCATCCAGAAAGATGAGATCTGGAGATCTTGGAGGCCACGCACTGTACCACCTCTTCCATTCCAACGTTGGGGATAATGTTCGTTTAGCCAATCTCTACACCTCTTCCGTAGTGGACAGGACAACCATCAAGTTGAACCCATATCTGCTCTTGTTGCCAATGAAACTCCTCCGTCAATTCAGGAGGTTTTCTTGAAGGAATTCAAAAATTCACTGAATTGACTCTATCTGGCAGAATATATGGACCAATAAGTTGATTGTTGAGTAAACCAACCCAAACATTAACTTTGAACTGGTGTTGAAAGCTATTTGGTCTCAAAGTATGTGGGTTCTCATGTGCCCAGACGTGCGTGTTATGGATATTGAAGATGCCTGACCTTGTAAAGGTGGCCTCATCCGTCCACAAGATTGCTTTTTGAAATCTCGATCATACCTAACTGAATTGAGATACTATTGGCAAAACTCAATCCGCCGACCTAGATCTCCATCTAAAAGTTCTTGAACTCCGTCACGTGATACGCACGTCTTCCGTTAGCCTTAAGAGTTCTCCGTATTGTTTCTCGTGGCATCTGCGATACATTGATGACCTGCAAGCTAGTCTCAGGATTTGCTTGAAATGCTGGATTACGTCGTCAATCCTCTCAACATCATGAAATTCCTCTTGATCTCTTAGGATCCTAAAAGATCCTCTCTCTTAGAGCAGTGTGTACTCTAGAGAAACTCTCCTTTCTGGATGAATTCTTCTTGGGAAAGCAGCTGGATACAGTCTAGTAGCCTCACTGCATTCCTTGGGCAACACCATAATAATAATGAATATCGGCATATTCTTCATTTGAAAACATGACTCTGGAAGGAAAACAAACAAGAATAATAATAATAACAAGAACAAGAACGACTCAAAACTAAATTACAATATCACTACAACAGAAAGAACTCGTATTGAAATCAGCAAAACTGTAATAGCAAACAAATTTTGACAACTAACTTACTAATGTCAAGTCGTTGCTACGGTAATGAACAGATATCAGTAAAGGAGACGTATTTATTGCCGTAAATGTACAGATTGATTGAAAAGTGAGGGACAAATCCTCAATTCTCATCTACTCTACCATATTTTTGAAGGTAATTATGCTCTAAAATTTTTCCTGAGGTGTATTCCTGTAACAATTCAGTAATTAGTACGTCAACCATAAGTTTTTTCATATCGTTGTGAAGCTTATGAAAAAGGAAGTTTTTCCTTTATCGGCCATGTATCAAATCCATCTCTATTGGAAAAATATTCTCTAAATTTGTCTTGGGATTTGAAAAAATCATTTCTGAATTCATTATGTCATTAAAAATGTTGAATGATGAGTTTGTCTCGAATGAATTCAATATTCTTTAAGGCAATTTCATCTTCTAAAATTTTCCTAATGTGTTTTCTTGTAACTCTTCTAGTTTGGAAGATACAGCGTGATTTAAAAATAAGTCCACGAAATAGAAAAATTAAAAAGTTAACAACTTGAAAACCATCAACAATAGACACACTATATTAACAATTTTTGTTCCTTTGGCTAGAGGAATCAGCTGTTTTGTTTTGACCATCGAGTTTGTCACCCTGTATATATATATATATATATATATATATATATATATATATATATATATATATATATATATATATATTATTCCTTTAAATCTATTATCTGTAAATCTCATTATTTTTATTAAAATACTTATCTTTTTTGGGTTTTATAATGGTGTACTTGTATATTTACGTTATACAAGATGTTGAAATCATTTTGTGAAATTTGAAAAATTGAATTGATACTGGACATGCGAACGTCCAAATTTATCAAGTTATTATATGTTGATATCGACATTTTTATTTACACTGCTTAAATTTGACTAGTTGGTTTTTCCACCATGTATCTGTTTTATATATATATATATATATATATATATATATATATATATATTGTGATGATAATATATTTATTATTAATATTAGATTAATCTCAAATGGGAAAGAGTTCAAAGGTTTTAAGTTATATTTAATTTGAGGTAAATTTAAATGTTGTATGTAATAAAGATTGAAGTAATTATTTAACTCTTAATGTTATATTTACTATATTGACCAAACTAGCTCAGGGATCTCAATTGGAGAAAGGGTTCAGGGATTTAGTTGAAGATAAAATTTTTTAAAGTATAAGAAATATCCTATATGTAATTAAATTTTGAGTATAAAATTTGCTCTGAATACAATTTGCTTTCAAACACATGCGTTAATGAACTTAAGTAAAGCTGTCAAAGATGTCAATATTAATTTAGAAAATTTTAATGTTTGGATTAAAATGAAAATTTAGAAAAGAAAAGAAATTATTAGTTTTACAGGTGTTTACACAAGTAAATAATTTTTAAATTCTTAACCACAAACAAATAACAAAAATAAATTGCAGGAAATTAACAATGAACAGGGTTATAAAATTTAAAACTCACATATACAGTCCTTCCTGTTGTTTGAATGATGTCTTCAAATACTTCAGCTGGATACAGGCAATATTCACTGGCTACAGCTGTTACCAATACCCAACTGCTATCTCGGTTCTCGAAGACACCAACTTCCAGGCTTACAGGTGTTTTCTTTCCAAAAATGGCAAACTCCAACACTTGTTTACTAATGGTAACTTTTTATTTAAATGGTTTTAAATCTTTATGAGTGATATCGTTTAAAATGTATTTTTAAGTATCCAAGATTTTATTAACACACTTTTATTTTAGTTACCGAAAATAAAATAATATTTATTTAAAAAGGAATTGGCCGGAGAAATAAAAAAGCTTTCACCAAATAAAATGAAATTTAATTTGGTAAATAAAAATTATTTTAAATTGGGAAAACACGAAAACAAATTTTCACAAAATCGTAACATCAATTAATCGTACATAAATATTTTAATTAAACGACAGGTATCGGTAACCGAACTATTTATATTTAACCGAAGATATAAAAACAAGTGCTCTCGAAATTATTCGTAACGTAAACTTTCTCGACGATAATAAATTAGGTTATGTAAACACAAATTCAACAACACTATTTTAACTTTTCAATTTTGAACAAATTCTAGAGAGTGAGTGATTTTGAGCGCTTGCTTTTATAGGTTTCTGGTTGCTACAGAAATTTCAATTTTTACAGCCATATTGCAAAATTTACAATGGATGTGATTGGATGAACAAAATTATAAATTGTACATAAATGGAATTTTGGCCGTAACTTCTTATACATGGTCGGAAATGAAATTTAAAAATGGAATTGAAAACTACGTGAAATTTTGAATAAAAGGACACCTAACAAGCTATGATTTCTAACACTAATAAACGAAATAACTTAATCTAATCAAAATAAGCTTTTAACTATTTACACTTACAATCTAAACTAAAATTACTTACAAAATGGAATTCTGAGGACAATTTACATGAGAAAACATATCTTTTATGTTCGAAACATTAATTTAATGAAATTTTAAGCTTTTGTAAATTTGTCTAGAATTCACCTCAGATTTGCATAATTTTGCGGATAAAAACGCTGTATCCTTATAAAAACTTATTCAAATTGAGAAAGAACATTTATTATTTGCTTTAAGAGCAAAACTAAATCTAATAATGTGGAAAAAGTATAAAATTATGTGAAAACCAAAATTTACAACGTAACCATACTTAAATCTAAATATGAAATTAATTCATATTAAAAATGTTTTAACACTTAAAATGTTATATTTAAGGTTTGTACTACTTGTCTTTATTGTTCTCACTACTTATTTGTAATGCAAAATGTTATCTAGTCTTGCATTGAAAAGTCTCATCGTCTAACACTTTTTAGAATTTTTACACTATAAAATGTACGGCACTATAAATGTTTGTATGCCATAATGTTCTAACTGTTTTTCTTCTTGTGAATCATGTATTATAATTTTGTCACTAATACGCTTACAAAAATATGTGCGAAAATTGTCTATACTGTCCATATTATAACCCTTTTACTAAATTTTTGTATTTCCTGCCTTTAAAAACTAAACATACACTATCCCTAACCTAATCCTAACTATAGTCCATGTTTAAACACCTGTAAAATGTCTACTTGCCAAATTACCTTTGAAAAATTGAGTTTTATTGCAATAAATGCAATACTAAAATGACTCTACGAAAATGATTATATTTAACATCCTTGACAATTTTGGTAGCAGCAAATTGCTTTTTATGATGAAACCAAACTAAGCAAATGATATTCAGATCAATTTATACCAAATAAATTTATTTTAAACTCATCGTGAACCAGATTTATATAAAATTGTGTCTCGCACTTGTATCGAGCTAGAAATTACCCTTTTATGACCCAAATGTCATGTAAGCTGTCCGATACTTCTATTACCTCTTTCTAAACATCTCAAAATATATATATATATATATATATATATATATATATATATATATATATATATGTGTGTGTGTGTGTATATATGGTAGTGATAACTGTATTAAAAGACTTCTCAGTAAGCTTAATTTCATTTTAAGGTACCTCAACACGTGTACCTATACAAATCATACTGTGCTACACCTTAAAATAAACGCAGCACAACTGGCTTCACATAACTTTACCCTTTTTTGAATAAACAGTAATCACTTAAAAGTAGCAAATAAACATAATGGTTAAAGTTAACAATAATTTTCCAGTTACTTAGATCTATTAATTATTCTACCAAAGCGAGTTATATTTTTCTCTATCATTTTTCGGATATTCTACACTCTGTCTTAACATTAAGTGTTAATATAAACTCTTAATTTTGATATATACTTAAGAAAATAATGTGTCTAGAGGAAAAAATCCAACAAAAAAAAGTGAAATACAAATTTAGCGAAAAGGCATTGCCCGAAAATCATGTCTTGTATGTAAATATAATAAATAACACAATTATATATTATTCAATAACAAAAAATGCGCCATTAATAAATTTTTACATCATGAGTCCAGTAAGTGGATTTTTTGCATGCCATTTAAGACGACCTATTCCGTCATTTGTTCTTACGAAACTATTATCAGCAGTACTGGTGTTCCTTTCATGTCTTCCAACATGTACGTCGTGGGGACCCTATATAAACAATGAAGCCATATCTGCTTACCGAAGTTCATCAAAATCTTTAATTGTGAGGCAGTCTTCGATTACTCCCCGTTACCGTCAAAAGTAGTAGCCGATCGAAACAGGTCTAAAGAGGTATCCATTTCCCAAGACGTGATACCAGTTGCCCCAATACAGATAAACAGATTCCTAAGAACTAGTGGAGCGGTTTCGTTTAGTATGCCCCATGAATCAATGCATTCGTATGGGAAGATACCCTTACGCACTAACAAATTAAATTCAATGTGGCTACTGCACGCCTATCTACTAATAATCTTTTTATCATTATCTACGGTAGAGGCTAGCTTATCAATACTACTATTCAGAAACCTAAAGGAATCTATAAATCTAAATTTTATGTTGGTATTATCTACAGTCTCAGTAAAGAATATGTACATCTGCTTGTTTAATGGTAACAGGAATACTTCTCTCAGTAAACCCATAGCTAGCTCTCGAATAAGGAAGTGGTCATCATAACCACCGGAGCTATGGAACACGATAGAGACAGTATGCGGTCTTTAAAATTTAAATTGCCTTCTTGATGTGCCGCATCCCGAAACTTTTCCGTCAAATGATTATGGTCCCTAACCTTAATATGTGTCGGTTGAAAAGCCCGATTCCAAATAGGACAGACAATAGCACGTTCAGAATTATCAATTTGGTCATGTCAGCACCGCCATGGGCACGATGCTATTGAGAACGCTGTTTACTCAGTTTGCAATCTTTTTTAATTCTCAGATAAACCATTGTATACGATCCTCTACCTGTACAAGTGAAATTGTGATAACGAGTAATCAGAAGAGCATTTAAGATAATATGCAATGCTAAATAGTATATCTTTATTCACATATATACGTGTGTCTTGATCATCTGCAGTTGCACATTTCTCTAAAATTCTTTTGAGGTCCGCCTATAGGACAAATGGAATATTTTCTTGGTATGCTACATGTTTAAATTCTAAACACTTATTACTATCATTTGTTAATCTAGCATGACGTTTATTGAGTTGCTTACAATACTTTAAATGCTTTTCTAAGTCTACAATGATTTGTAACCTTTTCCATTTTGCTTTAGAAATGTGATTAACTTGACATATTTGGAAATATTCACATTATTATTAGTTTGTAATATACTTCTAATCATTGAATAAGTCGACCACACGCCAATACAGCAAAACACGCCAATAACCCTGTTTCCGAAAAAGAACTGCATTTATTTTTCAATTTCCATTCCATAAATGTTGCACATGCGTTTTCGTAAATTTTTCGTCATTTACTTGGCAACAGTTTCAATGATGCCGCTTGTACTAATTCCGGTGCCGTAGAACAAAATTCAGAATCGGAATCGGTGTCCATTATTTTACTCATTGAAACTAGAATAACTTTCTGAAAAACTAAATTAACAAATGTATTTTTATTAGAAAACTAACGTGACCGTTATTTACTTAAGTCAGAACATTATTGATGTGAAATTTGAAGTTTTAAACTAGTAGGCTGCTGTACTTATAACGACAATTAGACCTGCGTTGCTAAAGAAACCTTTAAAATAATTAAATATCTGTCAATTTAATTCTGTGATTTGATTTAAAAATTGCGAACTTGGTGGTTGTTTAGTAGTTATTTTGAATAATATAAAGTTAAAAAATGTCTGATTCCGAGTTTTCTTTGACTCCACCGGATTTAGCAGCAGCAGCAAAAGTAACGTCACAAAAATTATTGCCAGCTAAATCACGGAAAATTTACGAAACCGCGTATTCAAGATTTGTGGAATGGAAGATGAAAAGGGCATGCAGTTCTTTCTCAGAGACGTGTTATTGGCTTATTTTTCGGAACTTGCACAACATTTGCACATTTGTGAAATCAGCCAAATTACATTAGATGATTTGAAGATTCGGGAACCTTAATAATTGTGAAACTTAAGCAAACAAAGAATGATGTAAACAGGAGATTTGTAGTTACCGAAGAATATATTAAATATTACCGAATGTACATAGCTCTTCGTCCAATAGCAGCAAGGGATCGCCGCCTGTCTTATACATATCGCAATGGAAAATGTATCAATCAGGTTTTAGGTAAAAATCAATTTTATAAGGTACCGTCAAATGAGGTAAAGTGAATCATATGGGGTAAAGTGAATCAATCGGATATTTCCGACAAAACGTCGGTGCCGTCGTTCTAAGGAACAATATTTAAATGATATTCGCCGGGGATGTTTCGCCAGTACTTCTGTATGTACAGTAGAGAGTGTTTTGCTGTTTTAGAATATCGTGTAAGTATAACAAACACGTTTTAATGATCAATGGCTTTTGTTAACTTTTATTAAACGTTGGCAACGATTGCTTGCAGCGGTTTTTCTTTTGAATTTCTATTTATTTAGATCTACTAAATGTGTTCATTAGTTATCAATGAAAATAAAACTGCTAAGTTTTTTGTTAAAATGGTTTTGGTTAAGGCTTGGCATCTTTTTTATTGTAAAATGGTCGGTTTGGTGGGTAAAGTGAATCATTCAAATTTCGTTGAAGATTGGGCTATGTTTATGATTGGTTATTTTTAGCGGATAATTGCTAATAGCTTGTATTGTTTTTCGTGATCCAATAATAAATTTTATTTTCAGCGTGCCGAGAATATACAAAAAAAATTTAGGGCCACAAGGAAAATGTAATTACAATATGGAATATGTTCAGCGGGCAGTGTCAGCGGTTCGACGAGGTAATATGTCTATTAGACAAGCCTCAGAACAGTTTGGTATGCCTTTCAGGACTATACAACGAAGATATCATGGAAAGCATCCCTTAAAGTATGGCCGACAGCCTGCACTTACTGACACTCAGGAGCTGCGGCTGAAGGAAACACTCCAAATTTGTGCGGAATGGGGATTTCCTTTTAAAAGTATAGATGTAAGGACAATTGAACAACAATATTTAAATAGACTGGGAGTGGCAGAAAATTGAAATACTACTACTCAATCGAGATAAAGAGGGAAAAAGATCAATATTGAAGCGGGAAAAAGTATTTCAAGCGATTATTTGTTATCTACATTAGTAGAAAAAACTCCTAAAAAAGGCCGCCTATCCAAAAAGATAAATCAAAATCAAAACGATGACCATGAAACCTCTGAGGGAGATTCGGAGCTAAATGAAGACTTTGCCCCATGCGACTCAGAAAATAACGAAAACAACCTTGACGAATGTACGCCAATGCCTTCTACGTCAAAATCTAATGAGACCAAGGTCGTATACACGGCCGTGACTGAGACTGAGAGTGACATGGTTGTAAGAGAACCTTGAATAAACTAAAAGTTGATGATTTTATCATTGCAAAATTTCCACTGAGAAGCGAGATAGACTATTTGTTGGCAAAATAGAAAATTGTGCAATGAATTTAAAATAAATGTCCTGAGAAAAAGAACTTGATAAGGACTATTTTGTTTACCCAGAATTACGACCTGTGTTTTATTACTCGTAACCAAATAATTAGAAAACTTGGCAGAAATCAGTAAAAGGAAAGTTTATTTTGACATTGACTATGATGAGTTAATGTTTTTTTTTATTTTAAGAAATGTGCAAGTTCATATATTTTTTATATTAAATGTAATATGATGTGTCTATTTGAACAATAAAGATTTGGATACTTTTGACATGTTTCTTTTTCTTAAAAAAATTTTTTTTTGCCTGTTTTATTAATTTTTAGTGATTCACTTTGCTCTTTTACACTTTTAAAGTAGGTTTTTATGTCATTTTAAGGCCTGATTCATTTTATCCCAAAGTAGTGGGTAAAGTGAATCACACTTTACCAAAAAAATAGAAGGTGTTCTCACACTCAAAAAATTATAATTTTTAGTTCAAGCTATTCAAAATAGGTGCATAAACCTACATTATTTTTTTCATATTTTTCATTTTCATATGTTTAAAGAAAACGAAGAAAAACCCATTTTTTTTATTCACTTTACCTCATTTGACGGTACCTGAAACAGTAGCTAATTTTCTTCAACTTGAAGATGCTAACTCATATACAGGTCATTCATTTCGAAGATTGTCTGCTACACTTTTAGCTGAATCTTAGGGAGATCTTAAGGACACTAAAGAAACATGACGGTTGGAAATCATCAATGGTCGCTGTAGGGTATGTTGATGAATCGGTAGCACACAGAACAGAAATAGCTAATAAAGTGTTTAGCACGTGTGGCATTGCTGAAATAACACCCGATTTTCAAGCAGGTACATGAACGGCAGCTGTGTCCATGGCAGAAAATATATTTTCAACACAAGAAAATTCGACTGTTGTACCGAATAGTTCAAGAAACATGTCATTCATGCAATGCACATTTAATAATTGCACTTTTGATGTAAAGAATATGTAACTTTTGTATAATTAAACATTTTAAAATATGTTTTTTCAATATTAAATCATCGTTTTTCCCGTCACAGAAAAAAAAAGTGTATTATACACGAAAAAAAAATTAGATTTTAGCTCTCGGTGTAATTGTCTCCCTCCGCCTCGAACTAAAATCTATTACTTTTTTCCCTTGTATAATAAATATCTATTGTAATGTATACATTGTATATAATAAATTAGTTCATATTAGTAAATTACTGTGTTGTAAGGTGAGAACATGCGTGCCACCAAACGTGTATTATTCTAAGTGTTATAATTAAAATATAGTAAACGTTTACTAACTTATCGAACACGGTGTGGAGTTCATTCACCTCCATCTCTTGTTGCAGCAAGATTCATACCCACATCTACCGACGATACAGTTGAATGCTTCATGTGTGGAGATAGAATAAACCAATGGCCACCATCAAATAATCCATTACAGGAACATCACCGATGAGCGCCACCCTGCACGTACACCCAATTACATCCACCACGTCCACGCAGGTGTAATGAAACGGAAGTAGAAAGGACCTTTTCATTTGTACGAATCAAAATGTTTTATTCCTGAAGCAAATCATATATCTCAATATATAAATGTAATAAATTTATTGCATTTGTACAAATCAAACTGTCTTTGTTTATGAAGCAAATAATACTTTAACATATCATTTTCTTTTTTTTATTGTGTGCCAATAAGTTTAGTGTGAGACGACCTCCGTTAAAAATTTGGGTGTGGTAGACGTCCATACCTCACTTTTTGAGTTGCGTGACCTTGAGACGTTTGTAATTATGTTGAAGTATAATTAAGTTGACGTATAAACGTATAACATTGGTATTGTGGGACCTTTAAAATGCGGGTGTGTTGTTCCAGAGTGATCCTGAGACGTTTGTAATTATGTTGATGTAACCTCGGTATTGCGCAATCTTGGTATTGGGGGACTTCAGAAATGTGGGAAGTTTAAAATGTGGCGTGTTCTAGCTACTCGAATGTTTTATTAAGCCATTAGTTGGGGTGAACTGTGCAGCTCATATTTTTCATAACTGTATTCAAACATCAGCAGACTGCTTGCCTATTGACATCGAAGTCAATATTGTGAAAATTGATGGCTATTTCTACATTTATACTGTTCGAGTTGAACAATTAAAAGAACTTTATGAGTTTGTTAATGTTGAATACCAAAAGCTGTAGGGATACTGTAAAACCAGATGGTTCGCGTTGTTACCTTCGATAGAAAGAATATTAAAAATGTTCAAGCCGTTACAGTTACTTTTCATCCCAACAAACATATTTCACATTGACTATAAATAACTTTAACAACATTTTTTTTGGTTTCAGTCACAAGCTTCTACATTTCATAAATGTTTGCTGCAAGTAAAACCCGAATAATGGTAGAAGCATACATGGTTCTACCAAACTCAAAGCAACAATTAATAGAACGGAAGAATGAAGTGTTTTTGTCAAATTAAGTTAACACTATGCTAGTAGCTTTGGTAAATGAAGGAGAAGATCTAGCCGTAACTCAATTTAAAACGTCAGTGACCATGTTTTATACTACATGTACAGCCTATTTGGTTAAATGGACACAACACTTAGAAGATGCGCAAGCGTTTTGTTGGGTGTTGCTAAAAATAGGACCTTTGTGGTCAGATGTTGGAAACTCATTACCTGTCTTTCATAAACAACAGTATGATCTTCACATGGATGATTCGAAAATTATTGATGAAATTGTGTGTATTAAAAAATACACAACCATCAAAGAGTGGAAAGAAGTTTCTGTTTCTATTGACAATGTGTCGAGCTTTTTGATATGTATAAAATTTGCACCAGCGAAAAAACTAGCCTTACTATAAGAACTTTAAAGTTAATTTTGAAATGAATTACATAGAATTTTTTTAGTATCTCGAAGATCGTCCAGATATTTTACAAATGGTGCATTCAATGCAAAAATATACAAATGAGTAACGTTTAGCTAGCCATTTTATTAACTATGTACCTTGAAAAACCGAAGTAAAATACAGAATTAGATAGATTTTTTGACACTATTGCATTGACAGGGGATGTCTAAAAACGTAACACAAACAACCGCTACATGTATCATTTGACTAGAGAGCATAAAACCTCATAATTATGCATCTAATTTAAAAAAAAACTTATCCTTCTCTTTCTCCTTACGGAGGAGTATTCTACAACCCTCAGACTCTTCGGGTGATGTGTCCATTTTTCGCTTTTCCTTTCCACATAAGAGCCGTTGTTAATTAATGGCATTTGATCGGTAGTTGGAGGGATCCATCTTATCGCATTTTAACATTTACTAACTTCCATGATGAAAGAAATTCCTCAGAAAATATAAATCGAATCGTGCTTAGATAGAACTGGTACTCGTTAGGAGAAACATTTTCTATAAGACAATAGCTGGGATACCGACTGAGCCAACCGCCTTATTGAGATCAAGCCTACCGATGGTCGATTCTAGGAGATTGTATCGAAAATGAGTTGGTATCATAGTGTGTCAGGAAGAGGTGACTAGGGACACATCTTCACCAGAATCATTAAGGCACGTGGCTAATGCAAACAAATTTACAAAAAGGTTGACCTTGGCCAAAAAATCGGCAGTACAGATCCGTCAACGGAGGTGATGGGAGGAAATGAGCATTAACCAAATTGTTTACTGATGGTTTTAGCTAAAGCCTGAATTTTATGACTGCCCAATGGATATGTAGCATTATCGTTACGTTAGCTTTAGTTTCCACTCTTAAACTACACATAAAGAAAGGTAGGAGTTAAAATTGTAGGCTATAACTGTCGTAAACTGTAATTACAATACAATATTAGCAATGATCTCGTTTTAGGAAAATTAATTTTTGACTACACAATATACACAATTGGTCTTATTAAAAATTTCCCACTCCCTTTAACAAAGTATCTAGTTAATAGGGGTGAGTTCCTGTAGTTCGTCCTTGGAATTCTACTCGCGCACAATTAGCCTCTTGGCGTCAATCACAAAACCTTAGTTCTGCCAGCGCTAAGCCAAATGTTCAGCAAACACATCCGTTCCTCAACAATTATGTTAATGACACTGTCTCTACTAAATACCTTTTTTTATGTTGATAACTGAACCTAATGTTTTAATTCATGGGTCCAGATTCTTAATTGTCTAAGCGTTAATAAACGCAAATGTATTTATATAAACATTAACATTGGCTAATACAGTTTCAATTTTTAATTTACTGTATCCTAAACCTTTACTAGATAGAAATGATCACTTTATCAGTTATTTTCTCAACTAGTGCGTTTTTTACATATTTCTTGGTGCTAGACCGCTTTTTTTAGCACGAGACGTTGCCGATGGATAAAATATAACGCAGCGCACCAAAAATGTAACAGCGCACGTGTTGCGAACAAAATAAGAAAACATTAAATTTTGAAATATTTGTTGACAAGTGTCAAATTAAACACAAACAAAAAAGTTTATATATTTAGTTACATACTAGTTTTACCTTGCAACCTACATATACTAATATGCGTGCTGTGTGTGTGTCGTGTGTGTGGTGTGTGTGTGTGTGTGTGTGTGTGTGTGTGTGTGTAGTGTGTGTGTGTGTGTGTGTGTGTGTGTGCGTGATACCGTGAGTGCGTGTGTGTGCGTGTCTGCCAGTGGTGTCGCGTGGGTGTGTGTGAGTGTGTGTGTGTGTGTGTGCGTGCGTGTGTGAGTGTGTGCGCGTGCGTGCGTACGTGCTAGTGCTTCGTACGTGCGTATGCGTTGTTTACATATTTCTTGGTGTTAGACCGCTTTTTTTAGCACGAGACGAAGCCGATGGATAAAATATAACGCAGCGCACCAAAAATGTAACAGCGCACGTGTTGCGAACAAAATAAGAAAACATTAAGTTTTGAAATATTTGTTGACAAATGTCAAATTAAACACAAACAAAAAAGTTTATATATTTAGCTATATACTAGTTTTTACCTTGCAACCTACATATACATAATATGCGTGTGTGTGTATGTGTGTGTGTGTGTGTGTGTGTGTGTGTGTGTGTGTGTGTGTGTGTGTGTGTGTGTGTGTGTGTGTGTGTGTGTGTGTGTGTGTGTGTGTGTGTGTGTGTGTGTGTGTGTGTGTGTGTGTGTGTGTGTGTGTGTGTCGTGTGTGTGTGTCTGCCAGTGTGTGTGTGTGTGTTGTGTGTGTGTGTGTATGTGCGTGTGTGTGTGAGAGGGAGAGTGTGTGTGAGTGTGTGTGTGCGTGTGTGTGCGTGCTTGCGTGTGTGCCAGTGCGTGTGCGTTGTTTACATATTTCTTGGTGCTAGACCGCTTTTTTTAGCACGAGACGTAGCCGATGGATAAAATATAACGCTGCGCACCAAAAATGTAACAAGGCACGTGTTTCGAACAAAATTAGAAAACATTAAATTTTGAAATATTTGTTGACAAATGACACAAACACACATACACACCCACGCACGCACGCACAGTTTTTAAGTTTTAAACCTTTAAGATCATCTAAAAGTGTTTCAAATTTTCTGATGTCTTCTAGAATGTTTTGTTCTTATGGAAAAGTATTAATTGTAACGACAAAATGAACCTTTTATACTAGACGTACAGAATCAATCAACCAGAAAGATTTGCAGTCCCTGAACGTGCTTTAAGCAATTTAAGTTCAATTTGATGTATGTTTTGTCAATGAAATTCATGATTATGCTCTTACAACCAGAAGTAACAACTGAGAAGGATATCTTCGACAATATAGGCTGGCTACTTGTATTTAATAACATTACAATGGTTCACCTTAATTTTATCTTTTGGTATGTTTAGGTTTTTTATCGCACTCTCTCTAGACCTTAGAGTAAAGTATTTACCGAATAAGTAATCAAAATTTTGCAAAAATTTAACATACATGTTGAAAAATAAAGGTGAACATGCTGTTTATTACAAAAAAATTATTCAAAATAATATGTGTAAAAATTGTCTAAATTTGTGTGCTTTTTTTCATTGTTAGCTTTAGTCCATAGAGTGCGTTCTAGAATGTCATTCTAAAGGTGGTTTAATAATACCAAGTGTCCCAATAAAATGTATACACTCTTTAAATGACTATAACACTAACAATTATTATAATACAGAAAACTTTCAAAAATAAAAATAATGTTAACAAATGTAGAAACTAGTCAATTATCGAAAATGTTCAAATTGTTGGCCATTGTGGTCCATGCACAGCTGATAACGCTGATTGAATCCAAAACGTTCCTAATCATTTCAATTGGTATTTCAGCACATTCTCTTTCAATAGCTGCTTTCAACTTATCGATTGTAGCTGGTTTTGTGGTGTAAACATTGTGTTTAACATTCCCTCACAGAAAAAAATCCATGGGGGTCAAATCCGGTAAGCGTGGAGGGTACTCTTCTCCTCTGCACATTTTCCTTGGTACCACTCACATAATTGGATTCTGCGGTCATAATCATCTTCATTTGGCACGCTTCAAAATGCAATGGACGCTCGATTTTGAAACTCCTGTCTCACGAGCCGCTTGCCGGACAGATTTTCTAGGGGATTGCTGAAATCTCTGAATGACTTCTCCTTCTCTTGTGGGGCTGGTGGATGATCGTGGTCTTCCGGAATGGTTCTTATGGCCATTCTTAACAGTTCCTTCTTCCTCAAACTTATCTCGCAAACGAGTAATTGTGAGTCTCGTTGGTGCATCTCGTTGAAACTCCATCCTAAACCGTCTTTGCACTTCACTTACGTTCTCAGTCTTTCAGTAGCACTTTAGAATGAATTTTCTTTCTTCAAAGTTTAGTCTGACTCGAGCCATTATTTTAAGCAGTCACAACTGAAAAAAAAAAAAAGTGTGGTTGTTATGAACTGTTAAAGAGTGTATACATTTTATTGGGACACTCGGTATTTAATATTCAATCTAGCAATTAATGATTATTAATATACCGTTTAAAAGTCGGTTTGATACACTGTCACAAATTTGGCATACACGTATTGTAATAGTATATTATGATACGAGTGTTATAGGGCAACATTTAACAAGGTACACAAATAGCGCAGTTGCTATGAAAACAAAAATAAATTTGAAATGCCATATTGTAAATATACAAATAATTTGTCTTGGGAAATGGACAATGCAGAAGAAGGTTTGCAAAGCGCCACCACCAGAAATTCGTGCTTTTCAGAAACTATGATGGGCAATTTCTTGCCTGGAAAATCAGGGGAGAATTACAAAAAAAATATATATTCTTTGAAAACTTGCGTATGGAAAACGGCATTACTTCAACCTCTAAAACCGTTTTGATGGCACATTTAGAATTACAACGCAAAAAATATAAATCCTCTAGTTTATGTATCTTTACTCCAAGTTAAAGTGCTATTTAAGCATCTGTAACATTGATATTTCAAAATACCACAAGCCGCAGGTTTTATTGAAACACTGTTCTGAAGGATACTTACCAAGAATCAAAAATTTTAGAAAAACATATTAATAAATTTATTGAAGAGGCCGATGACACTATATATCTGGCTATGAAAGCACATACAAATTTTATTGTAGTTTACGATGGAGTACAGTCTTTTATTTTATATTCTCACTAGTCAAACATTATGCATGATTTAAACTAAATAATGTGTACAATTCAACCCAAGTATAAAACAGTTACCTGCTTAATATTTTTTTTCTTTTGTTACTTCGGCAACAATACAACTATAATAATATAATATCCTATTACTAATTTGACAAAATAAAATAATCTTATTAACTATTAATACATTTTAGGTCATTCTGATGGTTATAGCGGAGCTTGCAAGAGGGAGGAGCTCATATACATGTCGACAAATGACTTTAAGTACAGTTCAGATGCCATCATGGTGTGTATCCCTAAAACAAAACAACGTATTAAGAGAATTTGTAATTAATAATCCAAAATGGATAAATTTATTAAAAAAATATTGTTTGTTATGACCGAAGCAAACTACACAAATTAGATTTTTTGTTACAGAAACAGTCGATGCATAAATAGCCTGATTGGAATTAATACCATGGGGAAGGTGTCTAGAAAAATAGCCACATTCCTAAGACTACGACAACCACAACTCTCATTGGACACTGGTTCGAAAGGTCTAGTACAACCCAATTACCCATACCCGTACCTTTCACGACCATAATCCTAAATAAGTTGTAGATTTAATTTTAATCAAATAGTTTGTTGAAATAACCTACATTATACATTGTAATTTAAGGTACTAAACATGATTCAATTTTGATAGTTGTAATTTTATGGTTTTGACCTCTGAACTGTCAGTATTAAGTGCCTTTCCATAGTAATTATCGAAGATTCTGCTTTGTACCACTGAAAGGAAAACAAAAAATCATGTATAAAGTTGTTTAAAGCCTCATTTCGTACAAAATAGGAAGTGTCTTTTACTTGCAATGTACAGGTTTAATGTTTAAATTTTATAAATTTTGAGGTTATATATACATTAGGAAATTTATTTAAAGCATGTTTCCATAATCTACAATCAAAGCATCTGTGGATTAATGAAATTGTTTCTAAATTAACGCAAAAACGTACCTGTTAACGAAAGTATAGCGGTTTATTATTAGCATTGTTTTTATTTTTCAATATTAACATAATTAGAGTGATTGTTGGCATCAAGAAACCCTCTCTGGTTGGCATCTACAACTATAGAGACTCTAAACGATGCCATTAGCCTTTAACGTACATTGGACAGGTGGCGGCTGCGTAGTGACGTCACTATCGGTACTGGACGCTTTGTTTACGTGTGGTTTACATTTGTTTGCATTAAGAGCTCGTGCATTATATCGAGTCTTTCTGTTTTTTTAACTGGCTGTGAATTAACTTTTGTACAACTGTCTTTTTAAAAGACACAACACTATTTTGTTTGATGCAAGACTGTTTTTCAATTGTATTGTGTTAAGTGTGTTCTTGTTCTTAACCACATTTTTTGATTTGGGAATTCTAAATACCTATTGTTACAATTTTGGTAAGAAGAAGAAAACATATTCTAAAATATTTTTTCGTTGTTTTAGATTGCAATGCCTGGGCAAACTTGTGCTGTTGTTTCATGTAAAAGTAATAGGTTAACACTCAAGAGAAAAGGTATAAAGTTGATATTTCATTCATTTCCAAAGGCGAATGATTTAGTTTCATCCACAATCAAAGGAGAATGGATCAATTGTTGTAAACGAAACAATAAATTCAACACCAGTACATCTACAATATGCTCCCTACATTTTACACCAAATGATTATGAAAGAGATCTACAAAATGAACTCCTAGGTAATAATTAGTGATGGGACATCTCGAATGAAAAATACTCTATCATTCGATTGTACGGATATCTCGAGATATTCCGAGTGGTTATGCGAAAATCATTCGAATGATTTGTTGATCGAAGTCAGCACTCACAGCGTCACTCATCATCGCATTCATTCATTCTACTTTCCTCTGGCTTTTGGATTCAGTGATAAGATCGAATTATTAGTACACTGCAGTTTCAGTCGGAACGCCATATTTGGATTATTTACAAACCTATGGCACGTTCTGTAGCCTGTTATAAGGGTTATTTTTGCTTGCGCCGTGTTTAGTTTAGAAACATTAACAAACATTAAAAATAATTCTTATTCAAGTTTTAATGTTTGAAAGGATACGTAGCACAATTTTATAAAAAAAACTCCCAAAGTATAGATTTTTTATTACCAATACGGCGACTAATTTTAATTTTCAAAATTGACTTGTTGCACGATTGATTTGACCTAGTGAAACTAAACTTAATGCAAATGAACAGGGAAAGATAAGGGAGAAAAAAAATTGCAACCACCTTGATAAGCTAGTTTTATCAGATATCACAATAATTATTTATGGCCGAATCCTTTGGCGGTTGCCGCACGTGCAACGGCGTAAGTGATTAGGTTATCCCACATACATCTGTGGCGATTGCCAATTGTACCGAGCCGACTTGGTGTCGCGAGATTTGAGAACTCGTGTTCTGAAAAACAAGAGATTGTCCTAAGTGAAATCATTTTTCGAAATGGAATCATTCGATTGTAAATTTCTCTCGAGAGGTGAAGTTTCGATTGTTGAAATCATTCGATTGTGCCCATCACTAGTAATAATATAATTAATCCTATTAGAAAATATGTTAAAATAAAAATAAATATATTTTAGGTATACCCTTGCGTCGAGTTTTAAAAAAAACTGCAGTTCCCACTTTGAACTTACATGTTAAAAGTAAAGAACCATCAGAAAAATCAAGTAAATATACGCCCCGTGCTAAAAGAGCTGACAAAAAGAACAAGGATCTGGTGAAAACTTTACCTACAAAAATAAGTCTTGACAATCCAGAGCAGCCTTCTCGGCTTTTAGATATCCCAAGTATGCTCACAGCTATGCCTTCACCTGACACTGAAATATCAGCCAAGCCAAGTACTTCTACGCAAGATATTTCTTATAAACAAAAATATGATGATTTACTGCTGAAGTACAATCAACTTAAATCTAATTCCGGTAAAAAGATAAAATTATAGAATAACATTCTTAAGTATTATAAGGTGAAGTGCTATAATCAGTCACTTCATAAAAATACCAAATTGGTCATGGCTGAAAAACTTTTATATATGGTGCTTATTAAAAACCAGATTTCTTTACTTTTAAAGAAAAAAAAGTTGCCCGTTGGACACATGAAGAAATTTCAGTAGCATTTACTTTGACACATGTAAAAATGTTATCTGTATCTTGCAATCTAAATTATCCACAGCTACTCTAGCTTAAGACGTTAGGCATCTCGGTTAGATATGTCAGGGAATATTAAAGGATGTGCTATTTATGATGAAACTAGCTGCTGAAGATTTTACTTTATTTGAGAAGGCTGTTATTTCACAGTCTGATGAAGTCAGTGGAAGAATATGATGCAGCCAAAGATCAAGTTCTACATTGTCATGAACTAGTTGTGCAAGCTTAGGACTTTTTCTAAATGGAAACAACCTATGTATATAGCATTTGATCAAAAAGTGACCAAAGGCATATTATACAATATTAGTGAATTACACAATATTTCATACATTGTTGCAGCTTGTGTTAGTGACTGTGGAGGTGGAAATATTGGGCTATGGAAAGAGCTAAAAGTTGATATGAAAATGTTATATAGTAAGTACAAAAGATGGTGCTATTACGGAGCGGATTCCGTTGGTGGTAATGGTGTTGTATTAACAATGTATTGTATAAATTGTATAATAAGAAATTATATATAAAAGTGGAAATAAATAATATGGTATTATTGTAAGTTTTTGTTATGAACGATTAAGTTCAAAGGTAAATTAAATTAATAATAATTTTTAAATAATATGGTAGGCTCAACT
Organism: Vesta saturnalis; assembly: GCA_036346205.1. NCBI lineage: Eukaryota > Metazoa > Arthropoda > Insecta > Coleoptera > Lampyridae > Vesta > Vesta saturnalis. The sequence continues at coordinate 292,976 of JARFJB010001748.1, forward strand.
TTTAATTGTGCTTAAATCAATACACAATATAAATGGCGACGAGGATGAAGAGATCAAATTAATATAAGTGGATGCATCAGGTAGAAAAAAAAAAGTAAGCAGATGTGTAGATTGTGGGTATGATGAAATTAAAAAGCAACATGTTAGGAAAAATTGAAAATTTTGTGCCAGGAGAAGATTTTAATGATTATATAGAAAGGTTAGAGTAATTTTTTGTGTTAAACAATGTTTTGGACAAGAAAAAAGTGGCATGTTTAATAACGCTGTTGGGACAGGGCACGTATGTCATTTTAAAGAAACTGGTAAGCTCACGGGAGCGAAATGTACGCCGAGTTAGTTAAATGTTTAGAGAATTACTTTAAACCTGAGTTAAATGAGATTCCGGAGAGGTATAAATTTCAACTGTTACAGGTCAATCAATACGAATAATGGGTAGTATCGAAGTAAATGTTCAGGTGGAAGGAAAGATGTTGGAATTAATTATTGTAGAAAATGAATGTTGTTTGATGGGAAGAACCTGGTTGAACCGATTATTCCCAAATTCAAGGTCATTGTTCGAGGCAAATGATATTAATACAGTTAAACTAAAATTGTTCGAAACAGCAGAATGAATTATTGAAAGGTTTTGTCAGATGAAGAGAATTTTTCAGCAGAGATTATTTAATTAAGTAATAGTAAACCAATATTTTATTAAGCATATACTGTACTTTTTCGATTGCGTGATAAGGTAGAACACAAGTTAATTAGGTTACAAGAGTTAGATATTATAGAACCGGTTCAGTTTAGCAAATGGGCCAGTCCAATTGTAATAGTTCCAAAGAAAAATGGGAAAATAAGAATTTGTGTAGATGCTAAGGTTACCATAAACAGATTTATTCAAACAGATCATTATCCATTACCTAGAGCTGACGATTTTTTGCAAGTTTGAGTAATTGTGTGTTAGATTTATCCGGAGCTTATCAGCAAGTAAAACTATCTGAAAATTCATTACAGTATTAAACTATTAACACACACAAAGGGTTATTTAGATTTAAAAGATTAGCTTTTGGAGTAGCAAGTCCACTAGCAATTTTCCAATCCATTATGGATCAGATTTTGATCGGGTTAGATGAAGTTTATTGTCATTTAGATGACATAAATTTAGGAGATACTACTTTAGAAAAATGTAGAGAAAAGTTAAAGCTGGTTTTAAAAAGATTTAATACGTTTGAAGTCAAAATCAATAGTGACAAATGCAAGTTTTTTGATAGGAAAGTTGAATATCTAGGCCATTGCATAGGTCCATTAGATGAAAAGGTAAAAGCAATAAAGAATGCTCCGGAGCCAACTAGTATTAAAGAATTACAGCAATATTTAGGATTACTAAATTATTATAATAAACTTATTCCAAATCTAGCACCAGAATTAAAAGTATTATATGAATTGTTACATAAGGATGAGAGTTTCATTTGGGATGAGTGTTGCAAGTTGCAAGAAAGCCTTTGAAAATAGTAAGTTGCTATTGATTGATAACAAAAATTTAGTTTTATATGATTCCAATCCAAAAGTAGTTTGTGCTGATGCAGGACCAAAAGGGTTAGAATGTGTTATAGCTCACGTAATAAGAGGGGGTGGAAAAGGCAGTTAGTTTTTTTTTCGTGTACATTGTCACCATCTGAGCAGAGGTACCCACAGTTGCATAAAGAAGTATTAGCCTTAGTATTTGCAGTAAAAAGATTACATAAATATATTTATTGTAGAAAATTCTTGTGTTCAGATTCACAAGTAAAAACGATATTCAATCCTAACAAAAGTACAGAAGCAATTGCAATCTCTCGTTTACAACAGTTTACGTTAACATCTATGTATAACTACGAATATCAGTATAGACCTTCAACTAAAATCATGTTGACGCATATCACTGTTACCGTTGCATGAAACACTAGGTATGGAAGATGATGTTATTAATGTAATAGAATGTAACGATAATTATTTCAATATTGATATGGTAGAAAGAGCAACAAATAATGACAGTATATTGAAAACGGTACTACAATATAGAGAGGGATGGCAGAAATGTCACACTTGAGATGCTAGGTTAAAAGAATATTTTAAGTTGAGAGAATTCTTCAGTATTCAGGGTAATTGCTTATTATTTAGAGATAGACTAGTTATACCAGAAAGTTTACGTTATACTTATTACAGTCCGCGCGGCCAAAGAATGCCTGAACGTTGGATGCGTACTTACTTAACCTTCACGCCATTCTCTTGTGGGGTAGGCAAAACAATCCTTGCATCTTATTTATTTTTCATTCACAATCTTTCTCCATGCGTTCTTATCTCCACATACCTCCCTAGCTTCCGCAAAATTCATACATAGTCTCTGACATGCTCTTTTGTTTTTAAAACTCCTTATCTTTCTTTCCTTTATCATAGATTCTACTACATTCAGCCAAGTTTTACGCGGCCTACCAGGCCCGGCCTTTCCCCTTACCTCACCAACATATATTTGTTTAGTTAATCTTGCGTTGTTCATTCTCTCAATGTGACCAAACCAACGTAATGTACAACATTTATATCTATCCATCATCGTCTTTTCCCCACCACACTCCGTCATTATGCATTCATTTTTTATCTTGTCCCTTCTCGTTTTACCACATGCGCTTCTTAGGAATCTCATACCCGCGGCATTTATTTTTCTTTCGTGCTTTTTTTATACAGTACTGACGGGACGAATACGCCATTATATATTGCTCGTTTCGCAGCTAGGCTCATGCTTTCATTTCTCATTATCGTCCACATACTTCTAATCACTTTCCTTCCAGCATTGACCCTTCGTCCAATCTCGCTCTCAATTGTACCATCTGCAGTAAACATTCTACCGAAATATACCAGCTCGTCCACTTGCTCCACAGTTTCATCTTGCAGAGTAAATACTCTACTCTCCTTTCCAAGTAGAAGTGAGACACTTGTCGCCGCCATCTTGGATTTTGACGTCACAAGACCGCCCACGTGGGGGACCGGATTTTCCACCCTTATTTATGAGAGCTTACGTGTAGGACGTGTTTTTTCACCCCTATGGTTTCTTTTCGGAGGTCTTTTTCAACCCTTGGAAATTTTTATCCCTAATTAAGGACCTTTACTTTTTACATACACCTACGTGTGAGACCGTATTTTCAACCCTTTCTTCTCGAAGGCCTTTTTCAACCCTTTTTATTCCTAATTAAGGAACGTTTGATTTTTATTAGCGTACGTGGGGGACCGTATTTTCAACCCCTAGAAATTTTTAATGGTTTCTTTTCGGGGACCTTTTTGACAGCTAAGTCTTTGCTAGCGTGAGGGTTGTATTTGGGAGCAGGGACTGGCTTGGCATAGAGCGGTATTTAGGGCTTAGGACTATGGGCTGAACGGGATCTGGCTTAGGTCTGTATTTAGGCCTAGGGGTTGAACTGGGGCTTGGCTTAGGTCTGTATTTAGTGGGGTTAGAGCTTAAGGTTGTATTTAGGGAGGCAGAACTTGGGCTTAAGGTTATTTTGATGGTATTAAGGTCCTTTGGCTGTAACCCCTGGAGGTTAGGCAGCTGTGCATGTTCTTTAAATCGTATCATTATAACCTAACGAAAATTTATACATTGTATTTCTAACATGAAGTCCTTAATGCTATCTTATAACATACGTCTAGGGTTGCACAACCTGTTCTCGGTCTTTTCCCTTGTGTATGTGAGCCCTAATCTAATTTCATTAGACAGATATAGAACATGGCCTCTATAGTGACATCCCTAATGCAATTACCCTAACTTAATCTTATAAGACTTGTCTGAGATGTACTTTAATTTTGAATTTGTGACGTCATCTAGTGGTGTATTTTAAAACTAGCGAGTATTTTCTGTAAAAGTTGATCATGCATGCCTAGCTCTTACTCTCTCTTTTGACTCTTTCTCACCCACACGCGAACGGTAATTAATTAACAAATCGTTAATGTCATGTACAACGAAATAAGAATTTTATTAAGACAATAACACATAACAGCTTATTTTATAATACCTTTTTCTACCTGAATATTAAATTTGTTGTTTTTCCCTGCGGGTCCTAAAAGAACTGAATGAAACGTCTTTTAGTCTTGAGCTACTCATTAAATTGGTATATGCGTTGATCCTCCGCCTTGAAATACTTATAGAAAACGGTTAGGTAGCATACATTTAAACTCTGCCAGTTCAACAGTAACCTTTTCTCCATATTTTGTTGGTACGAGTTGGTAGTATTTTGTATGCAGCACCAACTCCAATAGTACTTAATATTTTTTAAAGGGCTTACAACACGTCGATGCGTTTAGGTTAACTAAATTCATATCTGTAAAAATAACACAGCATTACACTGCAAGATGGAATAAAAATAAATAAAGGTTAAAGCAAAAATAACTTACCAGTCCTGTATTGAAGAAGTAGGAAACAAGTGAAGGTAGTGAATACTTCATTCGTTTTATAGCTAAATCTAATTACCTCAGGGTTTTTACACAAACAGGCATAGACAGGAAGTTTTACATATTTATTTGAAAGAATGTATTTTCCTCATTAGAAGTAATTTAGGAATTACTAAAAGTAAAACCACTTTCTATGTGTTATATAACTAGTTCTATCGTTAATATAACGTATAGTAATTTTTAAAATGCAGTTTGATTAATAAAGCGATATGAGCAGTATTTTAAAACAAACAAAACTGTTTTGATAGATGTTTTATAAAAAATCTCATTAGGACTGGAAAAGTTTATAATTACTTGTACATGGAGTTAAATAAAACGTGTTTTATTTAATTACCGTTGTAATTACATAATCCTGTTATTTTCAATAATTTACAAACTGATTATTAACATCGAGTAACATGCTTTCTTTAAAAACAACCAAAACCACTAAAAATGATTTTATTTTTATTTTATCCTATGATCCTAAGTTACAGAACACTTATTTTTATTTTTAATTGTAAATTATACAAACATGTCTTACTTATAAGCTATAATGAAAAGACAAAGGGTATTTAATAATAATTAAACTGCGCTGTGGGTGAGGCAGTGTAATAATTCTGCAGTTAAACAGTATACAAATTACCTGAAAAAGATGGCTTTGAATATTATTTATATTGTATAATACCTAAATAATTACGATCTCATCCTAGATATACGTGTTATTAATAATTATTTATTTGAATGAAGTTAAAAGACGACTCTTGACATATAAAACTGTTTTTTTACAATACAACTTATTATTACAAAAGAGTTGCATAAATTAGCGATAAAAAATTCATAGGGTGGAATTTTAGTGTTAGATCAATTTTTCCACATCTCAATAACAACATATTATACCATTGCTGGATTTCAATTTTAAAGTTAATTGCAGTATTATAAGGAGATAATCAGACCTGGTACTTAATTATGTTCATTTTAAATTGCTAGAATAATGTAAGAATAAAAAGTGTATGTATTTCTGAAATTACCTGCAAGATGTTAACAATTTCTCCTCATTAGAAGTTATGTTATCATTAACATAAAAAATATTATTTGTCACATCGATGCTGATCTTCTAATAGTTTAAAAAAAACCTTTAAGCAGCGTTATATAACAGCAACATGTTAACAGTAATTAACAATTCGTTTCTCCCTCATTAGAAGTGATGTTATCATTATCATATTGTGTTATATAACGTGATTTAAAACTTTGATTAAAAAAATATATATATATATATATATATATATATATATATATATATATATCTTCTAACCATAATCATAATCATTTGATATTAAAACGATTAAAATATACATATATCAATTTAAATTTAATTGTAGAATTATGAGAATCAGTCCTGATACAACAGTATTTTTTCTTTTAATTATATCCATTTAAAACCCGGAAATATAAGGAATAAAAAAGGTGTATCTAAACATTACTATCAAAGACTGTTCTGTAATAAAAATGAAGAAAAATAAAAAGGTCTTAGATTTAAATGTATTTTTTACATTTTAATTAAAATTATTTTTCTATGAATTTAAACGACTGATCTAGTTTAACAATAAGTGTTTTTATACCGTAATGAATAATAACAAACGCTTAGCTAAAATAAAAACGTTATTAAAATTATTACATTTCCTTTAAGACTCATTTTTGGTACATACGAGTATATACAAATTATGTTATTACCTAACTTCACCTTCAGGTCATTCGGTATTAAAAGATAAACAGCATACTTATTTTACCTTGAGAAACAAGTTGGCCTTTGAAGTTAGCCTTGAAGTTAGTTATGAAACTTATTTTACAACAGCATACTTATTCTACCTTGAGAAAATTGTTAACTATGAGAAACAAGTTGGCCTTGAAGTTAGTTAGTCATAGGTTTTGAAGATAGCCTTGAAGTTGGCCTCGGGACCTGGAAGAATAGTATAAAAGCGTACGCTTGGTTTAGTTAATTTAGTTCTTGTTTTGAAGAGCATAGCTATGGAATCTTTAAACGTCAACCAAATTCTTGAGTTGTTCAGTGTTGGTGCGTTAACCGACGAGGGTTTGAAAAACGCATACAATATTATCACTTTTAAGATGTTGTGCGAAAATGACACTATCGACTCGATAGATGTTTATAATAATTTTGTAGAGACTGCACAACGGGCTGGCGTCATGTAAGTATATATTTTGTTTTTTATTTTTAAGTTTTAATTATTACTTTTATAGTCCTGCTCAAGTAAATCTGGATGATGTGTTTGATGAGATGATGGAAACTACAGATGCGGAGGATCTGATAACGGTATGTCTTTTTTAATTTTTTATTGTATTACTTACTGAATGAGTACATTACAGGTACAAGACCAATCGGGTTCAGGTTCCCGGCAGCAGGCCGGACCATCCTCAGGGTTCAATCATATTAATATAATTGGTGAATCAAACGCTAAATTTATTAAAAAATTTAATACCACGTGTAAAACGCTACGGTTTAATTTCAATGACGAGACGTGCAAGGATAATCCTCTAACGTGGCTACAGGTAAAATATACCATTTTACTAAAAATTTATCTAATACACATTTTTTACAGAATGCACTCCAAGAACTGTACTCATATATTGTAAAGGGTGCTGCTCCTTCAGATCGTGTAGGGCTCACGCTAAGGAACCCAAATTTCCCTGATAAACCAATTGGAATTTCGTTCAGAAGAGTGGACCAGTTGTCGGTGAAAGTGATAATGTCGCTGCTGGAAAAGGTAATGCAGAGCAATGCTAGTTTTTTCTCAAGTGACTTGTTAGCTTTAAACGTTGATAGAGTGGTTGTGCCTGTTGGCTATGGACGCAAAAACTTGACGGGTTTAAAATTTGCAGATTTCTGTAAAGCGAAAACCAAGGGGTTTATTGTTGTACCATCTACAATTAACGAAAATAATTGTTTAGCGCGTGCCTTAGTCATTGCTATTGCGTTTAGAAGGAACGATTCGATGCGTTATGGTATGGTATTGGGTTATCCCTTACTTCAAGAACGAGCTATACAGCTCTGCCAAGACAGCGGGGTAGATCTTAGCCAGGGTGGTAGTTACGAACACATCCAATCATTTCAAAACCATTTAGATTCATATACCATTGTAGTTTATAATTCGCGTATAGGCGATTCGGTTTATTTTGAGGGTCCTAGGGAGCCGGGTAGGGTAGTTTTAAATTTAATATTAGAAGACGAGCACTATAATGTCATTATCAGTCTCACGTCCGCATTTACTTGCGGTTATTACTGCGAGCAATGCAGAAAACGTTGTAATAACAAAAAACGGCATATGAAATGTATGTACCAGTACCCAGCGTGTCATCAAAAGCCGCCATGTTCTATTGAAAACCCGAAAATTACCTGTAATGATTGCAGGAGAGATTTTTATGGTAGTGAATGCCTTAGAAATCATAAGGACGCTAAACTGTGTGAGAAATTGCGTAGGTGTTTAAAATGTCTTAAAACCCATGAAGTAAAGGGTAAACATAGATGCGGATACAGCTACTGTTCCACGTGTCAGAGTCAAAAACCTATCGGTCATCTTTGTTATATGGCCATTAACAAGGTTCGACGTGACAGCGGTAATGGTAAACCATCTATGTTTATCTTTTACGATTTGGAGTGTATGCAAGAGAAGGTGTGTGAGGGAACGAGTGATAGGTTTCTGCATGAGCCCAATCTATGCGTGGCCGCGAATGTTTGCTCTGTCTGTATCAAACACGCTGACAATTTAGATGAGCAGTGCTCAGTATGTAATAAAAGAGTGCACATTTTCAGGGAAAACCCTGTTGATTCGTTTCTGTCATATGTTGCCGAGAGAGCTCGAAAGTTTAAGGTTACATGCATCGCACATAACATGAAGGGGTATGACGGGTGTTTTGTGCTCAGATGCATGCTGACTAATAATAATCAGTGGAGACCTAATGTCATCTGCAACGGTCTAAAATTAATTTCCATTCAATGTGGTGATATCAGATTCATTGACTCTCTTAATTTTATCCCATCATCGCTCTCGGCATTTCCGAAAACCTTCAATTTCCCCGAGTCCAAGGGTTATTTCCCATATCTGTTCAACTCATCCGTGAACCAGAATTACGAGGGTCCTTTGCCAGCACTGGAATATTATTGTGCGGATCAGATGTCGGTTGGTGATCGACAAAAACTCTTAGACTGGCACACGGCCCAGAGTAATTATGTTTTTAAGATGAGTGAGGAGATTGAGAGATACTGCCTGATGGACGTTAAGATCCTCGTTAAAGGTTGCATTAGCTTCTGGTCCACCTTCACGACCCAGAATAAAGTCGATCCGTTCGAGGAGGCGACCACTATTGCTAGCGCTTGCAACAAGGTGTTTCGCAGACGTTTCCTCAAAGAGAACACAATAGGGCTTATTCCGAAAGGCGGTTATAGACGTGCCGACAATCAATCCAAAATCGCGATCCAGTGGTTACGTTGGATGGAGCATTCTCAGCAAGTCAGTATACAGCACGCAGGGAAATCTCGCGAGTTTAGAATACCTGAAGGTATTAAGGTCGACGGGTATTGTGCTGAGTCAAATACCGTTTTTGAATTTCTTGGTTGTTACTGGCACGGCTGCGAGGAATGTTTCCCCAATCAGGCCAACATGGACCCTAAACTGGGTGTAAGTACCTCTATGCTTGCACGGAATGAGAACACGGTGGCGCGGTCTCAATTTATACGCGATCGTGGATATAATTTAGTTGAGATGCGCGAATGCGATTTTAAAAAACAAATACTCGTTAACGACGAATTGAGAACGTTTATTCAGAGTCTAGGTCATCAAGATGATGAACCCTTAAACCCACGTGACGCGTTTTACGGAGGCCGCACTAATGCTAGTAAGCTTTATCATCAATGTGACGGTATTACTGAGAAAATTATGTATTATGACGTGTGCTCATTATACCCATTTGTAAATAAATATTGTAAATATCCCATAGGTCATCCACCTCTAATCTCTACCACCCTGTTCTACCGTTAAAAATGCACGGCAAACTGATGTTTGTGTTGTGTAAGACGTGCGGTGTTGAGCTAAATCAGGGGGTGTGTGGACATAGTGAAGCTGAGCGCAGTTTCGTTGGAACATTTGTAGCTGACGAACTGCGTAAAGCTATCTCTAAAAACTATAAAGTCCTTAATGTTTTCGAAATTTGGGAATACGAGGTGACCACATATGACAGAGCAACTAAACAGGGTGGGTTATTTAGCGGATACATAGATAATTTCCTGAAACTTAAGCAGGAATGTTCAGGGTGGCCTAGCCATTGTACGTCAGAAATCGAGAAAACGCAGTACGTGACAGAGTATTATGAGAAAGAGGGGATTCGGTTAGAACCTAGTAATATTAAGAAGAACCCCGGTTTAAGGTACCTGGCCAAACTTATGCTGAATTCTTTTTGGGGTAAGTTTGGTCAGCGCGAGAATTTAACCCAGTGCAGTATTGTATCTGAACCAAAGGACTTTTTCAAATTGCTCACAGATCCATTGGTTCAGGTACAATCTATAATACCTGTAAATGATAATGTTGTAATGGTGAATTGGGATAGACCAGAGGGAGAGGGTGAATCACAAAAAACAATTAATGTGTCCATAGCCGCATACACGACTGCTCATGCCCGCTTAGAGCTATACAGTTACTTAGAGAAACTAGACCGCCGCGTCCTGTATTACGACACAGACAGTGTGATATTTGTCGCAAAACCCGATGACTGGAATCCAGCATGTGGGGATTTCCTTGGCCAAATGACCGACGAACTGGAGGCGTACGGTGGAGGGAGTTATATATCCGAATTTGTTAGTGCCGGACCTAAAAACTATAGTTATAATGTATTTTCAACCAGTGATCAAACAGTTAAATCCGTGTGTAAAGTCAAGGGCATTACCTTAAATTATAAGAACTCGCGCGTTATAAACTTTGAAGCGATGAAAGATATGGTACTTAGTAATAGTAAAGACTCTTTGTTTGTATATAATGACAGAAAAATTGTTAGAGATAGTTGTTATAATGTATTAAGTAGGCCAGAATCTAAACAGTATAGGATAAGTTACTCTAAGCGACGTAGAATAGAAAATTTTGATACTCTTCCATTTGGATATAAAGAATAAAACAGATAAAATAGTAGAATTATTTTATTTATAAACCCCAATACCCTATCTTGATTTATACTACAACTCTGTTTTCGTTTTTCGTGTTTGTAAAATTTTGGCTTTCGTTTGTGTGAATGTGTGTTTTGTTGTTTGCTATTTTCGTGTTAGCGAAATCTTGGTTTTCGTTTCGTGTGTTTGCAGATTTTCGTTTGTGTGCATGTGTGTTTTAATGTTTGCGTATTTGTATGCTTGAGTGTTTACGTGTTTTTCGTTTTTGTATGTTTTCGTGTTTTCGTTTTGCGTGTCTGTGTGTTTGCATGTTTTGGGTTTTTTCGTTTGGTGTGTTTGCATGTTTTCGTTTTTGCGTCTCGTGTGTTTGCAGATTTTCGTATTTGCGTGTTTTGTTTGTGTGCATGTGTGTTTTGGTGTTTGCGCATTTCGCGTTAGCTAAATTTTGGTTTTCCGTTTTTCGTGTTTGCCATTTTTCGTGCTTGCTATTTTCGTGTTAGCGAAATCTTGGTTTTCGTTTTTCGTGTCTGCCATTTTTCGTGTTTCCATCTTGTGTGTTTGCGTGTTTACGTGTTTTCGTTTGTGTGTTTTCATTTTGCGTGTCTGTGTGTTTGCTATTTTCGTGTTAGCGAAATCTGGTTTCGTTTGGTGTTTGCATGTTCGTTTTCGTTTCGTGTGTTTGCAGCTTTCGTATTTGTGTTTTCCTGTGCATGTGTTTTGGTGTTTGCGTATTGTATGTTTGCGTGTTTACGTGTTTCGTTTGTATGTTTTCGTGTTCGTTATGTGTCTGTGTGTTGCATGTTTTGGTTTTCGTTTGGTGTGTTTACACGTTTTCGTTTCTGTGTGCAGATCTCATTGCGTGTTTTCGTTGTGTGAATGTGTTTTGTATTTGCTATTTGTATTGATGATTTTGCGTTTGCTGGGTTTGAGCTTGTGTCCGTGCTTGTGATTGTGTGAAGCCAGGATTACAGCCAAAAGGACCTTAATGCCATCAAAATAACCTTAAGCCCAAGTTCTGCCTCCCCAAATACAACCTTAAGCTCTAACCCCACCCCTAAATACAGACCTAAGCCAAGCCCAGTTCAACCCCTAGGCCTAAATACAGACCTAAGCCAGATCCCGGTTCAGCCCATAGTCCTAAGCCCTAAATACCGCTCTAAGCCAAGCCAGTCCCTGCTCCCAAATACAACCTCACGCTAGCAAAAGACTTAGCTGTCAAAAGGTCCCCGAAAGAAACCATTAAAAATTTCTAGGGTTGAAAATACGGTCCCCACGTACGCTAATAAAATCAAACGTTCCTTAATTAGGAATAAAAGGGTTGAAAAAGGCCTCGAGAAGAAAGGGTTGAAAATACGGTCTCACACGTAGGTGTATGTAAAAAGTAAAAGGTCCTTAATTAGGGATAAAAAATTTCCAAGGGTTGAAAAGACCTCCGAAAAGAAACCATAGTGAAAACACGTCCTACACGTAAGCTCTCATAAATAAGGGTGGAAAATCCGGTCCCCACGTGGGCGGTCTTGTGACGTCAAAATCCAAGATGGCGGCGACAAGTGTCTCACTTCTACTTTTCCACCTTTCCGATTGAACCCCACAATCTTAGTTTTGTTCACGTTTACCTTTAGGTCCATGCTGCCACATACTGTATCAAACTTCCTCAGAGCGGTTTCCAGCTCATCCGCACTGTCACTTAATAAGACTGTGTCATCTGCATACACCAGAAGTCGCACATTTACGTCACCAACCATTACACCATTTGTATCGGTACATGCTAGTCTAAGACATTTATCCATGTATACATTGAACAACCACGGTGACATCACACTGCCTTGTCGCACTCCTTGCTCAATATTAAAGTATTCACTCACACCTCCTCTCACCCTAACACGTGCCCGACTACCGTTGTATACTGCCCTTATTCCATTTATTACACCTTTATTTACACCATATTCATTTAGTATTTCCCACAGCTTCTCCCTGTTCACTCTGTCATATGCTTTCTCCAGATCTACAAACGCACAATACAACTTCCTTTTTACCTTTAAACACTTTTCGATCACCTGCTGGAGAGCAACTATCTGATCGACACATCCTCTCCCTGGCATGAAGCCACCTTGCACATCTCACATCTTAGTTTGTGTAGTTTCTCGTACTCTATTAATCAGTATTCTTCCAAATACTTTACCAGGAACGCTGAGCAAGCTTATTCCTCTGTAGTTCTTACAATCACTCTTGTTCCCCTTACCGTTATACAATGGTACAATGATCGCGCTCTTCCAATCACTCGGAACTTTTCCACACATAATGCATACATTGAATAATTCACAAAATCTTCGTATAAGCTTTGCACCACCATACTTGAGCATTTCACCAGTGATTTCATCTACACCTGCTCCCTTGCCGTTTTTTAACCTTCCTACCGTTTTCTCTACCTCCTTTATTCCAATATCCCTCTCAGTTTCATTCATCATTTCTTCTATATTCTGCTTATTTAACCCTTCAGTCTTACTTTCCTCACTACTGTACAGATTTCCGAAATATTCTTGCCAGCATTTCCTGACGTCACAATCGTCCTATACTATTTCATTTCTAGCATTCATCACTCCTGCAGCGTTTTGTTTTGGCCCACGTTTTGTATTTTTGACCCATTTCCAGAAGAGTTTTTTGTTTCCCTCAAAATCATTCTGCATTTTCTCTCCTTCCACAGCCATCACTTCCTCTTTACCTATTCTCACTGCCTCCTTCGCTTCATTTCTTAATCTGCACACCTCATACAATCGCTTCTTCTCAGTCTCATTTTTTGCAGCAATCTTTGCCATGTACGCATCTTTTTTCTTACATACTACCTTTTTTTACCGACTCATTCCATCAAGCATATTTTTTCTGTCTAGCTAGAGTCAATCTTCCACATATTCGCACGGCACAATTGACAACAGAGTTTTTCAAGCTTATCCATGCACTTTCAACGTCAGTGTCTTTTATTTGTTCGTTCCACACTGTTTCATTCACAGTCAACTCTTTACTCACAGCATCTGCGTATTTCATTCTAGCACCGTTATCCACTAGTTTGTCAACCCTAATTCTGGACGTTCGCACTACGTTTGCTTTCCTTCTCCAGACCCACTTTTGCACTAAACACACTCTCGATACAACCAAAAAGTGATCCGATCCACACTCCGCTCCACGCATTACTTTTGTGTCTTTCACCAGGTTTTTAAACCGTTCATCATACACTATCAAGTCTATCATACTTTTAGATTCACCTCTTTGCCATGTATACATATGCACATTTGTATGTTTAAACCACGTATTGGGTACAAAGAGGCTTCTCTCCACACAGATGTGCAGCAGGTGTTCACCGTTCTCATTTGCTCTTTGGTCTCCGAACTTTCCTAGAACGCGTTCACTATGTTCTCTCGGTACACCCACCCATCCGTTCATATCCCCCACTATAATCACTCTTTCGTTTAGCTTACATACGTTCAACACGTTCTCTACTTCATTCCAGAAGTTCTCACGCTCCTGGTCTCTTTCTCCATTCACCGGTGCATAGCATGCAATAAGAAAAATTCTTCGAAACTCCACTTTCATTCTAACCCATATTACCCGGGGAGATACCAATTCGTACTGTTTAACACATCTTTTCGCTCTTTCAGTTATGATCATCCCAACTCCTTTTGCGCCATGCACTTCCGTCTCAACTCCTCACCATAGTGCCAGGCTGCCATCCTCCATCTCCACAGCATCCTTTCCTTTGCGATTTCTCTCCGATACACACAGAATATCAAGGTGTCTTTCGTACATTACATTCACAATTTCAAATTCTTTACCATGCATACCTCTAACATTAATAATAATAATAATAATAACTTTATTAGATCATAGAACCATGACAACACGGTATAGACCAAGTCAATCCAAAAATACGTCCCTACGAGTAGTGACAAATCTAACTTATAATTTAAGACATGTAAACAACACAAATAAATAACAATTGAATATGTGGAGCACCAATATTTGACTAGAGATTTACATAATGAACAGTTCAAATTCATTGAGGGTGTAAAAACAATTATTAGTGAGAAGATACTTTAACTCTCGCTTGAAATCTTTTGCAACCAATCAAGCTCATTGGCAGTTTATTATACAGGCGAAGTCCTGCATTAACCGGCGATTTGTTACAATAAAAATGTTTACTTTTAATTTCCACAAGATTGTTCTTGCGTCTCGTATCATGTTCATGGATGTCAGCACCTTTATAAAATTTGGATATATTACGATAAATATAGCACAGCAGTTTGAGAATATAAATAGAGATTACTGTTAAAATTTTATTAGTCTTAAACGCGTTTCGACACGTGGTTCGAGGTTCTAGACCAAAAATAAGTCTTAGAATACGTTTTTGCAAGGTAAACACTCTTTGGACGTCACGCCCTAACCCCCAAACTACAATGTTATAATTAATCGCAGCATAAGCATATGAATAGTATACATCAAGCAGAGTTGTCTCATCCAATGTTGATTTTAGCACTGTTAGTAAGTAGAAGCATTGATTTAATTTTTTGCAAACCGAGTTGATGTGGACATCCCAGGAGAAACAATTATCCAAAATGTACCCAAAATTTTACAGATGAAGAAAATTTTACTGTAACATTGCTAAAAGTGAAGTCTTCGTATAGTGTATTTTTCTTGTGGTGCAATGAGCAATGCAAGTAGTTTTATTAGTATTAAGTATCAATCTATTTTGTTACACCAATTATTAAATTCATTATAAGATGTGTTAATTTTATCTAACAAAGCATCTTTAGAAGGTCTGAGAGAAGTATAGAGGTATCATCAGCGTACAGTAGAACCCTTCCTTGAGAAATATACCTTGGCAGGTCATTTATAAAAATGAGAAAAATTAGTGGTCCTAACACACTGCCTTGTGGTGTACCTAGATTTAAATCAAATTCTGTTGAATAAGCATCATTAATATGCACTACAATCTTTCTATATTCTAAATAAGACACAAACCAGTCATTAATGCATCCTCGTATACCAAGACTATTTAGTTTTTTTGAGACAAAAGACTTGTCGACTATGTCAAAGGCCCTTGTCAAATCAAATAAAATAGATACAACATGATCACCAATATCCAACTTTTCGTTAACGAATTGAACGTACTCAATTGTACTAGATTCAGTCGAGCAGCTGTGTCGGAAACCATGTTGGCTATTAGTAATTTTGTTGAATTTAACTAAATACGATTCAACCTGTTTAGCTACAACTTTTTCAATTATTTTGGAGAAGATGCTAAGTATGGCAATTGGCCGATAATTTTCGACATTACTAGGGTTACCCTGTTTAAATAATAAGATCACAGAAGCTAACCTTAATGACGTTGGAAATTTTCCTTGAGTGATTGACAGGTTAATAATATGGGCAAGAATAGGTGCTATTATTTGCCCACAATATTTTATAACAGATATAGGTATTCCATCAAGGCCTGTTGATTTTTTGTTAGGAAGATCTTGTATTACAGAAAGTACATCGTTACTAGTGACTAGAACATAGTCTTAAACGAAAGTATGTCCGTTGTGCATTCATCACTTAAATTATTTCCAAAATGGCTAATCATCTTTTTGAGTACATCGCTGGACAAATATTCTCCAAAAGCTGTAGCTATCTCAGTTGAATTTGTTAATATTTTGTTATTGTAATTAATCTTCTTTATAGTATTGCTTTTACGTTTACCTTTAATATCATTTACCAAAGCCCAAGATGTTTTATTTTTATTTGTGGAATTGTCGATTATTGTTTTAAAAACGCTTTTTTCATATTCTATTTGTTTTCGCACTTCTCTTTAAAGATCTATAGTTTTGAACTAAATTTTCAAGGTGAACCCTTTTACGTAACCAATCTAAATTTTGCAATGATTTTCTTTTTTCATTTAAGCTTTTAGAGAATTTTATTTTAAAATTACTGTTTGCGTTACACTTGTACTTTTTTGTTTTACTTTGACACGCATAATTAAAGCACCAAAGAAACTCATCACAAAATTTGTCAAATAAAAGGTTGACTTCATCGTCACCGTTCAGGTTGAATTTGAGTTTAGACAGTTGATGCTTCAGCTCCGAAAGAGACTGATCGCTTAAATTTATTTTCCACGTACCGACTCGCCATTCATTCCTTGCACAGTCGTCAGCAACGGGGCCTGTCTGTTTCGACCTTGACTGCTCCTTGTAGCCAGGTCGATCCGAGGCAGTTGTATTATTTTCTTGAGTAATGCCATAGCGAGCAGACCGGTTATTAGCCAAATCGTGCCCCGGACGATGTAGCATTCCATAATAACGGTATCGTCCTACTACCGGACAGTTATGTCTACTGTCACGACATAATAAATAGATATAAATAATAGATCGTATACTTACTGTATGAATCTCAAAATGTACATATACACATGTACATTTTTTTTTCTTACCTACCCTTCAATCACACCACGCGTTTAACCATACTGCTCTATACGCGATTTCTGGTTCCGCGCCCCTCACCGGACTTGCTGGTATTCATTAGCGACCAAATGATTCAATTATTATTTATTTATTTTTTTTTTGTTTATTTTTTTTAGCTTTTCGAGTTATAGTTATTTCAATGTCATATTATATATATATATATATATATATATATATATATATATATATTTATTTATTTATTTATTTATTTATCAAATCAGTTTTATTATTGTCGCGAGTCGTAACAACTTAAATAAATATTTTATTACTTCTCTATGATTAATTGTTATTGCAACAATGTTTACCTGTTCGAGTCCAATCCTTAGATAAAAGGTTTACGTTTGCTTTATAATTTTTTTAAGTTAAAGTTTTAACAATTACATGTGTTTAATAGAGCCGTATTTTTCGTTAATGCTGTAGCAATCCTAAATGTTATTTCGCGCCTATTTCAACTAAAGGGCCTTTTACTGGTTAGATTATCATTATCTTTGTTTATTATTAATATTCAAACCGCTGGGTATAAAAACCTGTTCAAACGCTTACCCTTATTTGATTGATTTAGAAGCTGTCATTTAACATGTATTTAACTAAAAACACCGAAATAAAGCTAATTATTTAACTTAAAAGTATGATTATCTTTTATGTTTAAATTTTTATTACAAAAAAATTTACAATTTACCCGATTTCTTGTTATGTTGTTTTGAAAGGTATTTGAATCCAATCGAAAAAAGTAAACTTTTAGAGTAAAACTTCTGTAAATTTCTTATTTATTAAACGAATATTGAAAAGGAAGTGAAGTATGTTAATTATTTAACTTGAAACTATACAACTCTATTTAATTTACTCGATTCCTATAATATGCTATTTACTATTTTAAATTTTTATTGTTAAAATTTTCAATTTACAATTGTTGGTTACGCGCCTACCTGCTTTCCCTTTGCCTTTACCTGTTTTATTATTTGAGAATAAAAGAAGGTATTGTACTTCAATCGATGTCTTTTAGTAAAACTAAATTTTCCTTAAATAGCTACATTTCTTATTTATAAAATGAATATTGTAAAGAAGTGAGGGATACTAATTATTTAAATTAAAACTATGAGGATCTATTCAGTTTAGTATGTTTAATTTGCTACTAAAAACTGAATTGCTTTATTTATTGACTTAATTCATTTACTGTCGGGTTTAAGATGTATTTATACTTCAATTGTTAAAAATTTTACAGAAACGCCCGGGTTTCCCCAAACGACTTGACCTTTCTTTCTTTTAACTACTAAAATGCGTTTTATTTATTTGAGAAAAGGAACCGTATTTCATTCAGAATTTCGATTACAAATTAGAGCTAGTTATTTGTTTATTTGTTTTTATTTGCTTTTTTTTGCTTTGGGATGCGGATTCGATCCAGTTAAAATTAAGTTATTTTGATTGTCATTGCAAAAATGTTTACCTGTTTGAGTTCAAGAGATAGGGGCGGTATTTGCGTTTTAAATTCACTCTAAAATTTTACGAGTTTTAACAATCGCATCTGGTATGGGTTTAAAAGAGCCTTAATTTTTTCGTAGAAATTCAACCCTACAGTAATCCCAAATGTTATTTGCGCGCCTTTTTTTGTACACGTTACAAAATTTTACTGGTTATATTATTGTCTTTGTCCATTATTAATATTAAAACCGCTGAGCCTAAAATATGTTCAAAAACTCACTATAGAATGTTAAAAGTGCTTCACCAAAATCATGAAGAAATAGTTCGAATGAAAATAAGTTATAGAGAACAATTCTCGTAGAAAAGTTGCTCAAAGGATATTGAACATATTGTAAAGAGTTGCCAAGTTTGTAATCAAACCCGAAATGTAAAAAAAGAAGTAGTTACAACGAAATGGCCAATTGCTAAACGACCGTTTGATCGCATTCATGTAGTTTTTTTTTTATTTTCAAAATGTAAATTTTTATTTTGGTTGATGCGTATAGTAAGTTCATTGTTATGAAAATAATTAAAAATACAAATACGAGAACAATTATTAATCTTCTCGAAGAACTGTTTTATGTATTTTGGATTGGTAGACACTATGGTATCTGATAATGGTCAACTGTTTAATTCCATTGAAATTCAAAATTTTTGTCAAAACAATAACATTAAGTTCTTAAAATCACCTCCATATCACAGTCAATCAAATGGGTTAGCAGAAAAAGGAGTTCAAACTGTAGAAAACTATCTGAAAAAGTTTCTGCTGGATAAAGAGCTAAGAAAACTTTCTGTGTTGGACAGAGTTAGGAAACTGGTATAAGTTTACAACTTCACCCTTCCACTACAACATTGCATTCTCCTTTAGATTTAGTATTTAGATATAAATATAAAACATTGCAAAATTCGACGACACTGGCAATTGTTTCTAAGAAAAAAGTTAAGTTTGGCTTAAGTAATTTAGAGGTTAAGAGTAGAATAGTTAGTAATATGCATTGAACTGTATACTATCGTAACTGGAAGGGATACATACTAATATAAGACTGAGGCAAATAAATTACTATGCAACACGCAATACTGTGTGCTTTCTCTCTCACTCTTACACAGCTATATGGAATATTAGTCATCTGATATTAAAAAAATTACTTTTTTGTTTTTCTTAAGGATTGTATTTACGAATCAAATTTTCTCAACATATAGTCCAAGAAAATAGACCTTTAAATGCGAATTTAGAGACAAGTTCAGGAATTTTTGATACGTCACTCTGTAGTTAACCCTTTCAGTCACACTTATACTTGTTGTTGGAAAAAAAATCTAAAACCGTATGCAATGGTTAATTGGCACCTTAGTACCATTTCAAAAGTTGAATTAAATTGGTTTTGCAGCATGTCCCTAGGGAGGGACAAGGTGACTAGGTGGAGTAAAATACTTTTATACACCAAAGAACAATTTATTAAGTAATAACAGAACGTTGTTTATAAAACTAAAATAAAATAAAATTAAAAAAAAAGTAAACAATTAGAATATTCACTGTCTTATTTTTTGGTGTGAAATTGCAGAAAACAATTTCTGTTCTTCATAACGCACAGATGCACTTTACATTTGGAGCAGAAAATGTGAGTCTTCAGCTTACAGTTCTCCATCTTGCAGCGGGAATTATCATATTCTGGAAAATGATTGTAACCATCATACCTAGATAATGTATGTGGTCTTATCTAGTGGAACTTCTTTTCGGGCGAAACAGTTGGTGAAATATCGCTTGGTGGTCGGCTTCGTTTAGGAGAAACTTTGTATAGAATAAGATGTTCAGCAACTTCTTGTCGAAAACCGAGCAAATCCAGTATATTTTTCTTTTAAACCCCAAGTGTTGTAGCCCTGTTTTTATATTCAATCCAAGAATTTACTAATGCAAGGTCAATCGCATGCGTGATCATTCTAACTGTCCATTTCCTGGATCTCACATAAGAACGATAGATACTAAACAGGAAATCTAACTTATCTACTCCGCCCATGTTACTGTTGTAGTATTTAATTGCTTCTGGTCTTGTGACGTCCACGTAACATTTTTTTTTCTTATCCCACCGTCTACAATTATCAGTTGTACCGATACCTACGAAGATGTAGGCTGTCGTTACCGCCTTGTTATCGTACCATTTAGTTACAACTATTCCATCTTTGCTGAGAGAGATTGTTGAAGACTCCCGCCCTGATTTCTTCATTTCCTTATCTAGGGAATTTTGGTTAAAAAAAGCGATTCAGTCTGGCTGTCCCAACTGCATATATGAGTTTTGATTGCAGAAATTGAAAAAGATGATAGGTACTAAAATAATTATCAAAAAATAATCCATGATTGCTTTCTCGTATTCTGTGAGAAAGTTGCATGACTACTCCAGCTCCTAAACCAAAATTGCTATATATTGGATTTATTTTCGTAGTGGATCCCTGATATGTTATAAAGTCATAAATGAGACCAGTTTGTACCGCTAACACGAAAATCTTTATACGCCATTTCTTGGGTTTGTTACTGACATATTGCTTTTTGTTGATGCGGCCTTTGAAGGTACGTTTCTAAAGGTAATTCAAAACATCGTTGTCTTATTGAGTCATACAACCTACGTACCTTCCATAAACGTGAAGTAACGTCAATTACTTGAATGGTTTGGCACAATTTGCTGAATCTATTAAAAGTCATGTTATCTTTCACCAAAGAAATTCCATTGGATGAATTCCAGTACATTCTTACACGAGGAAATTGTAAATTACCCATTATAATGTGGATACCGAAATTTTTTTTATTACTTGGTCCGTTGTTGGAGCGAATCCAGCCACTGTCTTTTGAGTGGCATATAAATTTGTCATTTCTGCCATTTCTTTAAAAATTTGATCAGGAATGTATTTGGTAAATCTATCACATTTGAAGGGTCTTGGTAGTGCCAAACAATTGGTTTCGTTTCATACTGGATGCCATCTATCCATTTTACTTTATTTTTTACGGTTAATTCGTGGTCTTGAGAAAATTTTTTTATTTCTTCTTTCAATTGCTTATCTGCTTTATTTATCATTCGACGTATTTTCTTCTAAATTTTGCATAATATCATTATTGTCCTTGTCATCTTGTATATACGGTTCTTCGGCTTCCTCGACATCTTCATCGGTTGAAATATTATTTAAATAAATGGCTTCCTCATCTTCAACAGCGATTCTTCGTTCCATCCATCGTCTTCATCATCAGATAAGATCGGTACGTCCGAGTCATCATCATTTTCTAAAATTTCTTCATCTGTAAGAAATCTTCGCGACATGATCTGTAGAGTAAGCCATATATCAACGTTATGTACGTAAAAAAAGTTGCAAAAGGAATGCAATACTGATTCGTAAAACATGGAATTTAGGTCCACGCAGTACGTTTGTCCGTTTCAAGAGACATTAAATTAGGCAGTGGCGAAACTGCAAAATTTTTCTGGGGGGGCCAGGCCCCACGGGCTCTTTTTGGGGAGGGGTGCGTATAAAAATTTTGTTGGGGCGTACACACCACTTTTTTATAGATGCATGCGCATGAAAACTACGTCAATCTTGTTTTCACTCTCAATTTTAAACAGTTTTGGTTTGTCATATACCTACTTTAAGTAAAAGACTTTCTTGTTTTCACATTTTATTTAGGAAATATAACATATAAGTATGAATAAAAAAAACTTCAAACTAATTTTAGTTTTCTATCTGTTTTTATAAAAACAGAGAGAACTTGTTCAGCCGACAATGTCTGCTTAACTAAAGCATTTTCAATACAGAGAAGTGATAAATTTGAAAATCTATCTTGTACCATTGTGGTTCTCAGCCAAGTTTTTATCCGCCTCATAGCGGAGAAACTTCTTTCGCAACCAGCTGAACTGATTGGAAGGCCTACAGCAATTTGTAGTAATTTGTAAAGATTTGGAGTCAGATCCCCCTTCACTTGAACTTTTAGATTTTCCAACGTGATTTCAAGATTTTTATTTTTGAATAAATTTCGTATCACTAAAACTTCAGCTTGAAGTGTTGAGATTTCGATATTAAAGGTCCTCTGATAATTGGCGACGAACTCAAATACTAGATCCAAATCTAGCTTCATAAAGGAAGATCTTGCAAGGGGAAGATTTTCAAATCGTTTTTTCATATTGCCAATCACGCTGTCCATGACTTGGTAGTAAATGTTGACTTTCCAGTATTCGGGAGCTGTAGTTCCTGCAGGTATGTCGATCAGAGATGATTTACCTAGGGTTAAGTCAGATAGATATTCATTAAGCCTTTGTGGTTGCTTCCTTTTTTTTGAAATCCTTAAAGGCCCCAAACAAATGTCTTGTTCTCCTGAGAATTTTTCTATTTCACTCCACAGGTCCTCAAATTTGTTCCTCTTCTCTTAAAAGCTACTTATAGTGCTATCTATGAAATCACTAGCCTGACCTAGTGTGGCATCTTTTCTCTGAAAATATTTACTCAGTACATTTGCGACCATTAACACTGAATGGAAGATGAACAAACAAACGATAAATTGTGGCTTTATCATTGATGTCTGTATTCCAAGTGCTTCTACATAATTTTTGTCTCGCCCTTGTTCAATTTCCTCATCCAGAGCATTTCGAATTGCTTGGAAATTTTTCAAAAGGGATTTGTAATTTTCATATCGACAACTCCACCTGGTACTGCTAAGACTTCCCATTTCGCCCCCCGACTTTATACCTAGAGCATCACGGGCGTTTATCAGATGAGAGTGATGACCGGGTTAAGAGAAGTGGACGTATATTGCCTCCAGAGTGTTGAAAAATGCAGCTGCAGTAGACACCTTAGCATAACTGTCGACAATTACCAAGTTCATCCTGTGTGCCAAGCAATGAAAGTAAATGGCTTGTGGATGATCCACCCTTATTTTGGCTTGCAGTCCGTGGTGTTTCCCAGACAAAACACTGGCTCCATCATAAGATTGGTCAATTAATATGGCGTTATTCAACAAACTGCATTTACTTAGATACTTTTTAATAAGTATTTTGAAACTGTCGGCATCTCTAGAAGAAGAACAATCTACGAAACCAAGAAAACGTTCCTCAACTTCCAAGCCTACGGTATATCTGATTGCCACGGACAATTGTTCTTGTTTGTAGCACCTAGCTTCATCAACCATTATCGAAAAAAAACCACATTGCCGCACTTCTTCTACAATCTGTTCAATAACAAGTTGAGATGCGATGCTTATTATTTCATTTGTATTTTGGAACTGCAATAACTGATATGTCTGTCTAGATGCATCGAAAAATTCGTGTCATGTTTTGCCATAAGTTCACCCAACTCCAGAAAATTTCCTCGGTTAGTAGATGTTGCGTCTTCTCGGTGTCCTCGGAGTGGCAGCCCTTGACGTGTCAAGTATAAAATCATGTCGATTAATTTTATCATATAATCTCGGTTCTGTATTATCATTTCTTCATGTTGTATGGTTAGCTTCTTATGAACATCTCCGGCTTTCAAGAAATGCTTGTAGCCTACAAACCTTTGCATACAGTCACTGTGAGCCCAAAAGGTGTCATGTTTTTTCAGCGACTCACTTAGTTTCCTCCAATTACTGAACCCATTAATCGAAAACTTTTCATTTTGTTCTCGAATATTTGCAGAATGCCGAAAATGTCTGCAGACAAAGCAGAACGCTTTATCTAACTTCACACTATATTCAAGCCACTGATAAGTATCAAAGAATTGAGACGAAAACGATCTCCGTCTATCTCCAAATGAACTTTTTGGAAAAACAACCCTTGGGCCCCTTGGCTGCGAAGGACCACTATCAAGAGTTCCCAGAACTTGATCTTCTGGATCATTTCGTCCTCTTTGATTTGTTTCTGCAGATGTAAAAACATCGGATGTTTTGCTACCTTGCCCTTCTTCAGCGGTTTTATTTACATCTTCTCGTATGCCTCCACCAAAATTTTCTATATTTGAAGTTGAAGATTGTGTTAAATCACAAGCTATCTCAATATTTGTTGTTGAGTCACATACTGGAGTAGACGTTTGCCTTGTCTCAGTCTCATCTTTGTCGGGTTGATTTGTGGCAGATTTGAAAAACGATCGTATGTCTTTGAATTTCTTCATGTTCAAACCGCCCACAATCTGCAATCTGCAACGCAAATAAAAACAAATTTATAAACACCGAAGCTAACTGCTCGGACACTGATGGGGAAACAAGTAAAAGGCGTGAAAGAAAGTACAAATCAAAATCCCTTTGCAGTTTTAACTTTAAACTATTATTATTATTATTAGCTGAAACTTGTGATGCAATCTTTCCTTTTTTTTTCACCCATCAAAATTTTAACATCTTATAATACTCTAAAACAAACATACGAATAAGTAAAATTACCTTAGTCCTTAGTTGTGTGTGGCAGTTGGCCTTGGCAGTGGCTATTTGTTTGCTTTGATGTTTTATTTCACACAGCACTGTGCTGTCAGCACAGAAGACTCAGAACATGGAACACCGAACACAGGTTATGTTGGCACTTGGCTCATAATAATAATAATAATATTACATAAAACATTAAACATAACTATAACAAGTACTAACCCCTTGAATTCATCGTGCGTTGCAGCGTTGCTTATACAGGTACCGATGACGCAAACAACTCTTCTCGAATCTTCTAGAAGTTCGATGACTAATAATTTACATAAGCTGCTGTCTGCGTCTGCCGAGGCATCGTAATTATGATTCATACATCTAGATTGTTCGGAATAATGAGTCACCATTTCCGGTATGTTACACTATTTTTAAGTATCAAGTGTTGCTTCCTTTATAAAAAGTTATCTTTTAGAATGTTAATGTAAACGGTATGTAAACTAATCTAATCTACTAATCTTTGTGGCGTCTTTATGCTTGCTGGGTTTACTACATCGTGAAAGAGGAACTATACATGCTATTGTTTATGCATCAACACTCAACGCATGTCAGTATCATGAACCAAAACAATTCCAAGACCAGCATAGTCACAGTCAGCAGTCTACCGCCGCCGCGCCGCTTAGCTAAACAAATATTATTTCGCCGATACAACTTATGCTCGAATGACGAATATTCTAATGTCCTTACATAATAAATAATAATTAATAATTGTACTTATCACTATGTCACTATCACTACTCGTTTGTTTATCGCAATGGTTTAAGATTTAACGAATTAAGTTGTTAGATGGAATTTAAGATAAGAATGAAAATTGGGAAGTGCTCCGTTTTTCTGGGGTGTGTCACGGCTTGCCTGGGGTGTGCCTGGCACACCTTGCACCCCCCCCCTAGTTTCGCCACTGAAATTAGGGCCCTTATTTCTCCTCTATACGATAATAAACTGGAAAGTTTTATATTTAAGTATGAAGTATAATTGCTTTACTTACCACTAATCACTATAGTTCACTTCTGTTTATAAAATTAACAATGTTACTATTCACTATCGGTAAAAATTTTCCTACTTAAAAGTAGATGGCGCCAATATTCTTACTTAATGCATATGGTGTCCCTCCAGCAGGACAAGCTGACTTCAAACGCTAAATGAACTCCACGACCATACCTAGCCCAATATAAACTGATGTCCCTTATGCGGGACGCTGTGACTGAAGGGGTTAAGAAATGATAGTGAGGAAAATTTTTTTTTCAACCCCCGGGAGGATTGAAAAAAATTAAACAAAGGGGTTTTGAAAAAAACGGTAAGAGGTAGAAAAAAAATTGTTAATAAAAGATGCAGAACTGTAACTTCTACACAACAATGGTTCTTTATTTTTTTTGCTGTTGTTAAAATTAACAGAGTTAGGGAGGCTAGAAGGTAGGGGATGATAGTTACAAAAATCATAACTACAAAAATTCAACTTTTACTGCATTTTTAATATTATATTTCAAGTGCACATTTTTTCTTTCAAGTAAATTGACAATTAAACTCGGGTATTTTATCTTCAGCTTTTACCTTTTTTCGCTCGGTTCTTCTATCTATCTTTCTTACTTTCTCTGATTAATTTTTTTCTTTCTCTCTCACCTTTTTACTGTACTCTAGAATTTATTTGTCATCTATCAACTACTGAGCTTCATAGGATCATATGACACCCTTAACATAGAACTGAATGTAAGTAAAGAGCAACACACGTAAGGGCTAGTGTTGGGCGATACATATCGATACTTTAGAGTATCGATATTTTCACCTTCGATACTCGATATTTTGTATCGATACTTACCCTTTTGATATTAGCACTGGATCGATCCGATATATTTGGTATCGAAAAACTTGGAATGAATCAGCATTGACTGCTACAGCCACCTCATGCCTATTAATTGACATTCTTGACAGAATTTATTACATTACGATTACAGTACAGATGCCTTTACTGTAGCGCATATGTACTAACTATTGAAATTTTTGTTACATTCGCCTTTAAAAAGATAGATGGCTATTTAATACGACGTCATACATTTTAAATTCCATGAAGTCCAATGCTGCTTACACTGCGTTTTGCGATCATTGTATATTGCATAAAAATAGAATATGCAATTATGCATGTATTTAATTTTTTAATACAAACGTGTGCGTGTCTACTGTCTAGTCAGTAGTCAGTATTCACTACTGTTATCATATTGTGTTTATATTGCAAAAGATTAGCGTGTGAAAGTGAAACTATTATGCCGCGTACAAAAACAAGAAATAATATATGGAAATTTTTCATAAAAACACCTTCTGGAGGTAAATGTAAATTGTGTAATGTAGACGTAAAAACGTCTGGTAATACTACTAATCTGAACAAACACATTACACGCCGGCATTCAAGTATTTCTCTGGATCTGGATAAACCACATTGTAACATTAAAAGCGGCTACCAAAGTATAAACACTAAAACTGGGCCAACTTATAATATTAAAACAAAAGCGATGATGTAATAAATTGATTGTAATTGATCGAATAATTTTAATGAATAAAAATAATTACCAAATATCAATCGGTACTGCCGTCGGCTCATCGGTAGATTGAAATAGGGGAGAGTTCAAATATACGGAGTTTAATTAACGTACCTGAAATACAGCTTGCTTTTCATCAGCTTAATTATCTTCACTTATACTTAATTAATAAGAAAAATATGTAATATAAAAACAATAAAATGATCCCTCGGACGCCAAGCTATTTTTAAATATACGTTACGTTATTGGAACAGCTAAACCAAGTTTATTAATAATAATACAACAATACTCAAAATGAAAATAAAATTACAAAACACACTAAAGTTTATTTAATATCCAATTGTCATGGAAAAATCTTAAATCTATTCTTTAATTACTAAAAAATCATACCTTTAAACAGTTCTGTATATGTATTAATTACCACTGGTGACACATGAAACGGAACGGTCAACTAGACGAAATAATTATAGCATCACTGAGGTGCAATCTCCAGATCTAAGGTTACCAGCCACACCTCAATTGAATTATCTTGATAATTTATTCTTAATAATTTGAATCCATAATAATCAATGCATTACTTTGAAGTTTTTAGTATGTAAAAAAAATTGCGATTTATGATGTAAACCAAGTAAAATAAGGTAGTTAAAAAATGGTACTTTAAAAGTAAAAATTAAAAATTAATTCCATTACATAAGTAAGTGAGTGAAAAGTAAAAAGTAAAAAAGAAATAAAGTGAGTAATTAAAAGTGCCAAATAAGTGCCTAAAAAAAAGCAAAGGCTTTAGTTTTAACTATAATGAGAAAAAATAACTTACCATCAATGATGGCACTTTACACAAATATTTAGGGAAAATTCCCCACAACTACATGCTGCATGCTATTACATTAGCAACAAGTGAATTAAAAAAAACTTTCAGAATAACTCAAATGAGTATTTCCCCCTAAAAGTTTTCTTGCGTTGCTCGGATACCATAATATGAATCCAATTTTTTAAGAAAGGGAACTATAATTCTTTACGAAATATTACACCCAAAAGATTTGTTCTAGGAAATGCCAATTAAATTGCCATTCTCAATTCTACTTATTAATAATTAAAAACTTTTCTAATATTACGCCAAATAAATGAACGATTCTTAAATTAATGTACTTTTTAATACAACCACAAAAAAAGGTTGTTACAACATACTGAATCGCATTATCAGACAGTATGTATACTTTTTTTAACTTTCAGTATTTTGGATAATAATTATTTGTTCTGTAAAATTCCGTATAGGTAGCAGTAATTAGCACATCGTCTGTAGGTGTAGGCTCATCACGGGCACTGCAACCCAGAGACCCTGAATGGCCTGAATTCTCTGCTGAAACTGACAATTATGAACCGAATCCAACTACCAATATGTCCGTTTCAGTGGAATGTCAGTCACCAAATGTCACACAGCCACCGCCGTCTCCTACTATTTTTGTAAGGTCTGAATCTGAATTATCCCAGGTTAGCTCCCGTCAATCCACGATTACAGAAACATTTTCACGTATAAAATCATTTAAGGGTAAACTTATTTTCATTCATAAAATTTAGTACGATATGCGGTTTCAGGGGGAGCGAAAGCATCAGAAATTAGCAATGCAATCGTTTTTATGATTGCCAAGGATAATTTACCTTTAAGCACAACGGAACATGAGGGCTTCAAGTATTTGATGAAGGTAGTGGCTCCGCTGTATTCACCTCCAGTTCACAAAACAGTTGGCAACATTATTGACGAAAAATATCAGGTTTTGAGCAGCATATTCAAAAACATTTTATCAAATGTGCAATACATTACACTAACAATGGATATTTGCACGGAGACAATGCAAACCGTTAGTTTCTTGGGGGTTACAGCTCACTACTTTTTTAATAATAATCTTAATACTGTGACAATTTGTACAGAGGAGTTAGGCGAAAGACATACTTCTGAGTATTTATCTCAATGTATTTTAAAAATTTGCACAGACTGGAATATACCTCATGATAAAATTACTGCAGTGGTTACTGATAATGGAAAAAATATTGTCAAAGCAATTCAGCATACATTTGGGAAAAATAAACACCTACCATGTTTTGCGCACACTTTAGATTTAGTTGCTTCAAGTATAATTAAAGAGGCAAAACACGTTCAACAAATTGTTGCAAAAGTAAAAACCATTGTGCGATACTTTAAACAAAGTGTTAATTTAGCAGATGAGTTGAGGCAAGAGCAAGTGGTATCTGATTCAGAAAACATTTATAGACTTATCCAATCTGCACCCACTAGATGGAATTCTGAATTTTATATGCTATAAAGATTTGTAAAGTTGTCAGGAGTTATTGCACTTATTTTGATCAGATATCCGAATTCACCAGCAATGGCTGATGCTACTGAACTGCAAATTATTAAAGAAGTTCTTGATATTTTGGGTCCTATAGAAGCGGTGTCAAAAGAAATTTCAGGAGATCATTATTTAACTTGCAGCAAAATTATTCCAATCGTTAACTGCCTTCGACTTAAATTGCTTTGTCACCTTCCTCAGAACAAGCCAATGTTCTAAAAGAACTTGCTCTGAATGGCATAGAAAAAATATTTGGTGCGGTAGAGCAGGTACATTTACTAGCTTTTGCAACACTTCTTGACCCAAGATTCAAGAAGGTCCATTTTAATAATGCCATGGCTTGCTCAAATGCAATACATGCAATTGACAATGAATGTAAACTAAAAATTACTAGTGAAAATGAACAGGCATCTACTTCCGAATCACATTCTACTTTGGCACTACCTTCTACGGGTGATCTTTGGTCGTTTCATGAAATATTGGCTCAGCAGTGGGAGCAAAGAGAAAGGTCAGTAGCAAGTGATACAGAAGTTTACTGCGATTTAAAGAATTATTTAAATTTGCCATTAGCTCCTCTTACAACAGATTCAACGGTGTACTGGAATAGCAACTTTTATGGCAGAGGCAGTACAATTCTGAATGATATAGCGTTAAAGTATTTATCTGTTGTGGGGAGTTCTGTGCCTTGTGAAAGACTATTTTCGCAAACCGGAAACATTATGACGCCAAAAAGAAATAATTTAACCGGAAAGAGACTTTCTGAACTTTTATTTCTCAGATCGTTAGAATTAAAAGACTGGCATATGTAGGTACAATTTTTTTAAATTTATTTCTAAACCCTGTATTTTTTATATACATATATGTATTGTATATATCTTTATTTTATATATCTTTTGTAATATACATATTATGAAAGATTAGTTGTAATGTAACTGTAACTTGTAAGTATAGCACTTCATGCTATATTTTTTCCAATAAGCCAAATAGCGAAATAGTTTTTTTTTAATATGAAGACTGACCATAAAAAATTATCGATACTATGTATCGATACTTCAAAGATCGATACTCTGAAAGCGATACGATACATGAATCGATATCTTTTAGTTCGATACGGATCGATACGCGGTATCGATACATTTCATAGTGTCGCCCAACACTAGTAAGGGCCCATTCAGTATTTCGCCGCATGCGCAGTTGGTACGCAGCTCTATAGTAAAAGCAAAGTCGCCGCCACCGCAAATATTGCATCAGGTTAATTAATTTATACCTGCCTGAAAGTGAAAGGTAACAAAAAATTCCATAGCTACAAAGCAATTTATAAAATAGTAAATAAAATAACAATAAAAAATTTTTTTTATTGAGTTGAGTGGTTTAAAATAACAATTTGAAACTTTCAATTGTATAATTTTATAATAAAAAAACACGGAAAAAAAATTTTTAGCGAGTTATGATTTTTTGAAGCTGTAACTATCATCCCCTAGCTTCTAGCCTCCCTAACTCTGTTAATTTTAATAATAGCAAAAAAAAATAAAGGACTATTTTTGTGTAAAATCAAAAATTCCTGAACTTTTTCTCAAAATTCGCATTCTTGGACTATATTGAATTTAAGCATAAATTAAAAGCTCCTTTATATGCACAAATTTAGAATATAGTGATCTTCAGGTATTATTACGCTTTTGGTAAGTAGTCTATTTTGCACAATACACACCACGAGCATAATAAAACTTTTATATTTTACAATATATTTATTATTTACAAAATTCTGTGTATTAGTAACAATACAATTTTTAAATGTATCCTAATAGACTTTTACTACAAAATACTATTAACACTTATTAAATAACACGAGCTTATTCATTTTTTGTCTAAGTGACGAGGATTTCCCATGTAATTCAACATTCATTAATTTTGAATGGTGGTTCATTCTGCATTTTAAATAAATATTTATGCATGGGCGTAGCCAGCTAAGGGGAGGGAGGGGCAACTGCCCCCCCCCTGGAAGAGCAAAAATAAATTAAATAATTTTTAAATTTTAATAAACAAAAAATTAAATCTAAAATATACATATTTTTCTGTTCTGCATATTTTTTTTGTTATCTGTTATTAGTTTAATTTAAGTATAATTAAAATCTCAAAGTTTTGTTTTCATTTGCCTTTTCTTTTTATCCTAAAATTTTACATTTTGAACGACCATGGACCATGGTTTGCCCCCCTGTTATAAATCCTGGCTACGCCCTTGTATTTATGATCATTTTTATGAGTTGAATTTCATGTAAATCCTCACAAATGAATTCTTGAATCGGTGGATGTTTAGGTTTAAATTAATTAATTTTATTGGAAAAATAATTAACGGCATTGTTAATGAATAGGTTTTTTTATATTGCGTTTTTTTATATAATTCTTCCGCTTCAAGTAAGCAACGAAATTGTTTTTCGGTAAAGTTGATAACGCACTACTTATCCAGAAATATAATATAAGGTGTTTTCTTGAAAGTTAGTTAAATTTTTATTACGAACAGATTCTATAAAATCACTAATGTTTTCTAGTCTTCAGTTGCTGTCGATTACTTTTGCATGTGTCGATTGTCTAACCGAAATTCTCAAGCTGGGGTGCAATAGTTATTAAAATTATTGCAATTAGCATTTACATTTACTGTCACGCTGTTTCTAAACAGTAATTGCCTCAAGGACCACTGTAACTGCTGAGAATTAGGATTGTTGTTCCACCCTCCTCTTGATCTCAAGCAAGCAAAAAATAATTCCAGATGGTCTTGGAAACATTTATAACTTATAAATTTTAATGGGTTTTCTTGTAAAGCTTCATTGTCAGAAGAAAACTCAAAGCAAATGTTTTTCTATGGTGGCAAAGTAGAGGCATGCCTTCGATAGTCAATGTTTGCAAGTATTTAGCAGTTTCTGAAATAATATCTTCAAAGTACTGCAGAGTACTTGGTCAAATTGGTGTTTTAAACCCTTTTCCATAGGGATTCCGACAGTTTAACACATCAAATATTTTATCAATATTTGATCTGTGCATGTGCGCGCGCGTGCGCGTGTTCGTGTGCGTGAGCGTGTGCGTGTGTGTGTATGTGTGTGTGTGTGGATGTGTGCTAATACATTTATGCTAATACCCACCATAACTCCAGGGCGAAAACACTCACACACTTTTTTTGTATGTAAACTTGTTTTCATTTCTCCTGTAGGTGATTAGATTTTGGTAGAAATTTAACAGCGGCGAGGGGGGTTTGTTAGGAGCTGTTTTGGATCAAATATTTCTGAAATAGCTGTATATTTCAAAGAACGAAAAATACCTTATATGGACCTTAATTATCTGGATTAATCATGTTCTATGCAATCTTTATATGACGCGGAATTTAACAGCAAAAAAATTCCTAAGGTAAAATTTAAGTATTAGTTAACGCACTAACTTAAAAAGAATTTTAAAGTCGCCCGCTTGTATAAAAATACGATAACACACACACGGACACGTGCACACACGCACGCGCGCACATACACGCGCACAACCACGGACACACGTGCATGCACACCCACACGCTCGCACACACACATGCACAGACTCGCACACAGGCGCGTACACACGAGCACACACGCGCACATACACGCACACACACATACACACACACGCACACACATGTACACACGCGAACACTCGCACACACACGCACCCACACACGCACGCACACACGCGTACACATGTACACACACGAGCACGCACGCCCGCGCATGCACGCACACGCACGCACAGGCACGTACTCGCACACGTGCGCACACACAAGCTCACACAAACAGACACAGACAAACACACACAAGCACATACACAAACACAATCACACGCACGCAACCACACACAATCACACGCACGCGCACGCAAACACAAAGACACGCAGATAGCCGCCTTTACAACAAATTTTTGAATTAATTATTTGTTAATGATCCTGTCATAATTAAATTTACAGAAATCATCAAATTATGGAATTATATCCCCTACGACGTGAGAAACTTTTACAGTTTTTTACGTCTGAGTCTCCGATAGTCCATCCATCATTCACGGCATTAGTATCCCGACTATGCCCTCCGCGGATTCTAAATAAAACCTCGAAACGCGCTACAGGCCCTCAGGGTACTCCGAACCTCGGTATCGAACGTAAGCCCCTTCTCGCGTAAAAATTTTTGTGATTTTTATTACAATCTCTTAATTTCCAAAAAAGCAACTTAGCGTTTTTACGTTCATCGTTCCGCATCGTGATCTTCGCCGCTTCTGAGTTAGGTCTGTCCCTGCTTGCATACAGATAATACGAAGAAGCGGTTATCAGCAAAGGAGCCACAGCCTAGCAGCAAGCAGGAGCCGCCGGAATACATCAGGAGCGAAGAACGTATATAAAGAAGCATCCAGGCCACCGCCAACTACCGGATCGACGTCGGGTAAGACAATAGCCACTGTTTAATAAGAAATATTGTTTAATTAATTTTAATTTATTGTTTTATTTCAACACTTGTTTTCCTCCTCTTTCTATTTGGGTCTCTGATTTCCAAGTCTGTATTCCTCGGGGTGTGAGACTGCATTTCGGCGGAGCCTTTCTTTAAAACAATTTATTTCTTTACTCCTTTTTTCAAAACCGGATTAACAACAACCGCGATGGTTAAGCACGGTCTACCGTAATGGTTGTATCCCCAACCCCCGACGCCGCCCGCCCACCTACACCTATACTCACAACACGCATACGCACACACCCTCGCCTCGCCACCACCATCCTCACGTACACGATCTCAATCAAACGCTTCCTCCATCCACACACTCCTACATCTCGACCCGCTTCTCCGCTTCCACAATACCACACAAACCCGCACACGAACCCGCACAAGCACTCAAACCCGTCCTCTTACCCACGGATTCCCAGCCACCTATACCTGCCGTGATTCCTACACCCGCTTCCTCTAATCCTAACACCGCCCGCTCTCAATCCTCGAGGTATTGCATCCGCAATATCCCGAAAACCACCTCCACTCAAAGATCCCTATTCACATCCCTTAAACCCCTAAACCTTCCTTGGTTAAACTTAACGTTTAACCTGTCTCCTAGAGACTTCCTCTCCCTTGCTGGATGGTACACAGCCTAGGCTGCGGCACCATTTCGGTGATCCCACCGTCACCCTTACCCAACTATCCGGTCCCCGTCCTTACAACACCACTCCTAGAGCGCCCTCCTTTTCCTGCCCGAGATCTTCGGTGCGATCGATCTTCCACACGTAAGGAGGGCCGTTGCAGCACCTCCAAAGCGACCAAAACCCCCACATCACTTATCCGTGTCATTACATCTTCCCAAACCACCCTAGAGTTCCTCCTCGCACGCTGTGTCATGTTCGGGCGACACTACAGTTTCGAACACTTCCTTATCCCTCAAACTCTCCATAACTATTGCTGCACTAGCACGCATGTGGCCCATACCTCTGAGGAGTGTCTCACCGGCTCTATCCGTTGTCCCAACTGTGGCGAAAGCCACAGATCCTCCCCCTGTAAATCCTCGGCTAACCAAAGGTGTAACAACTGCGGGGAAGCTCAG
Organism: Vesta saturnalis; assembly: GCA_036346205.1. Classification (NCBI taxonomy): domain Eukaryota; kingdom Metazoa; phylum Arthropoda; class Insecta; order Coleoptera; family Lampyridae; genus Vesta; species Vesta saturnalis. Next base: position 328,387 of record JARFJB010001748.1, read on the forward strand.
CCTACCTTCTCCTTTAAGTGCCGGAAGCAGCGGGAACCTACCGGTTCTCCGTCGAAGATGGCTTCCATCGAACCTATCCTTCCGAAGAGTCCGAGTCGGAAGACACATCCCACCTTAAACCCTCTCCCGACACCGAATCCCTATCCATAAAAGACTTCCTTCAAATCCTCACCCACTTTCTCTTCCAGATGTTCTCCGACCGGCGAGATAGGGTTGTCCGCACCCTACACTCGCTATCTCAAAACTTCTTCTAACGGAAGATCAACATCTGCCTATCCGGTACGCGGATAAAGGTCGCCGTAATCCGCCAACCCAATCCTTAACTCCTTCCACAATGGATATCCTAGCAGGAACAGTTAATGCCAGGGGCGTTTGTCGGAAACGCCCCTTAAACGCTTTACTAACACACAATATAAACATCCTTTCCATCGCGGAAACAAAACTCACACGCAGATATACACTTAACTTCAACACATTTCACACCTATGTAAACAATAGTAAACACGAAACCGCCCTCTTATTTAAAATTGCTTCCCATCCACTCCTTTTAAACTTCCTGCGCACCTACATCATCTCGAATGCGTTGCTGCGACGGTGCACTTTCCCACTCCTATAGTATTTATTTCCTACTACAACCCGCCCGGCCACAGCACCCTATCCAACAACCTTTTAATCTAATTCGGTGACACCGCAACTAATGGCAACGGTAACAGGCTCTCCTCCGCTCTGTTGCAGTTGCCGCTCTTGCGAATCGCCAACACACAGCCAACATATTTAGAACATTTAGGTGCCTCAATAGCAAATCATATCATAGTTTCCAAACCCATAGCTCACTATTTCGATCGTGTGTGCTTTCTAGGCACCACTATCACATCAGATCATATACAGCTGCTCAATACGGTCATTAAAGATTTTTCAAAAGCAGACTGGAATGCGTTCTCCGAACACATCTCCAACAATCTTCTTACACCCAATCTTCAAACGACCCAAGATCTCGAGAGCCATTAGATACCTCAATTCCGTAATTACGGAAGCGGTCGATATCTCTGTACCACTAAAAAACATCGAAACTTTCCTCAAACCGCTCTCACAACACATGATGAACTGGATCAAAGAGAAAAGACAGATCTATCGTCAATTCTTGCGATCCAGGGACCCGGCTCTCAAGACCGAATACAATCGCCTTAACGCCTTAATCAGGCGAGAAGCCAACAAACACGCCGAAAACTCCTGGGCCAAAGTCACCTCCCAGCTAGATTATAGAAATGGTAAACTCTTCTGGCAACAGTTCGATAGACTGACCAGAAAGAAAGTCAACCCTAAATCCCACCTAACCGACCTACAGGGCAACTTAATCTCGTCCGACCAAGGAAAAGCCGATTTCTTTGGTCATCACCTCCAATCCATTTTCCAATCCCCCCTATGTTCACCAATTCGATCACCGGTTCAACGCACTCCTCGACGGTCGCCTTGAAGAATCCCGCAACCTTAACCTTCCTGAAATCCAACTCAATAACGAGAATCCTTTTTATGCCTCCATCACGCCCGACCAGGTCCACATATTTCAATAAAGGGAAAAACTCTGCCCAAGGTCATGACGGCATAAATCGAAAAACCCTTCGTCATTCACCAGACACAGCCCTCCGATTACTCTCCAACATCTATAACCAATGCCTAATCCTATCCCACTTTCCGACGAATTGGAAATCGGCCTCCACCATTATGATACCCAAACCCCACGCCGACCTAACCTCACCCTCCTCCTATAGACCAATCTCCCTCCTGAGTTCCCTCGGAAAATGCTTTGAGCAGATTCTAGCCAGGCGACTCAGGGACCAGCTAGAATTCAACGACCTTCTTCCCAACAGCAAATTCGGCTTCCGTCCCAACCGAACGTGTCAAGATCCCTTGTTGAAGCTGCTTACAGAGACCACCAGAACATTCAATCACAATCAATACAATCTGGCTGTGTTTCTGGACATTAAGCAAGCATTTGACTGGGTCTAGCATGCCACTCTCCTGCACAAGATCCGTAACCTCATCATTCCCGGCCCCTTCTCCAAACTCCTACTCTCATACCTGACCAATCGGTCAGTTCGGGTCAAAGTAGGGAAAACCTTAGATCCCTTCCAACCTACAGCAGGTGTACCGCAAGGTTGTGCCTTAGCCCCGATCCTCAATATTATCTTCGCATCCGACATTACTTCCGAAGTCACACAACCCGGAGTAGTCGTTGCGCAGTTTTCGGATGACACCGCCTTCTGGACGGTTAATCGGAACAGCGAAACTGCCTCCCACTTCATATTCAAAACCCTTCGGAACTTCTCCAACTGGGCAAATCAGTGGGGTCTCCGTCAATCCCACCAAAACTCAAACAATCCTCTTCCGACATCCTAATTACACCGAAGATAAGTTCCCAAACCTTACCTCCAGAAACTTTTCCCTCCCCCTAAACCAAGAAAGACTCCCACTCCAACAAGAAGTCACCTACCTAGGAATCCTCTTTACTAGAACCCTCAATTGGCTCCCCGATGAACAAAGAACACAACAGGACAAGAAACCGCACAAACCTATTGGGCGCCCTCAGGGGTAGAATCAGAGGTTGCCACCTCAAAACACTACAAAATATATATTCGCCCTGTTATGGATTTCCGAGCACCCACATACACGAACATAAACCCCAATCACCTTTTCTCTATTGCTTCCTGTGAACGCCGAATACTCAGACGTATACACAGGTTACCTCTCAGGTACCCTAGTGACCTCACAGCACAACACGCAAACATACCAACCATCACACACAGAATCCAAACACTACAGAAAAACTTTGCACATAAAATAATCTTCAGCGACACTATCCCTACCAAAGAGATCCTTACCGCACCATAAAACTACGGTGTTCCCCAATTCCCACGAAAAAAACCTAAATTAAAATTCAAACACAACTCCTTGACGACCTCCCCGAAGAGATATAAGAATCCCTAGACAACATCCCATATGCCCTCCGCATCCCTCGGTCTATTCGATGACGACCTGGCAAGAAACGAATCTAATAATCACACTAAGCACGCTACACCCCACTAAACAACACACACGCACTTAAGCCAATTAACGCATTATTAAATATTAACTAAATAAATCTTTTTTCTTTTTTGTACACCAAAAATAAGCACATCTCATGATTGTAAACTATACAATAACACAAAACATCGCAACACCGACAAACATGGATTGACCAGGGCTGAAGAGGAGAAGGGCTCCTGAACAGCCTACGAATAAGATATATATATATATATATATATATATATATATATATATATATATATATATAATACTAACCATAAGCATGAGCATACTAACAAAAAAAAATACAGACCCTCTCATTCCGTTGGGTCAACTCGACTCATTCACCTGGGTCTCTTGAAAGCTCAGACCAACCTGCTCTCTTATACACCGGAGTTTACCGCGTTGAAATCTGTGGTCACCTGCATGTAAGTTGACCACACCTACGCCAATGAACGACTCCACGTCGGACGAAACAGCGGATGTATTATTTTACTTACTCCATTGCACAGAAAGGCTCTCGTCTAAATTCTACAAATGCCCGGGGTATCAATAGCGCAACGGGTATTTGCTCAGAATATTTTAATTGATATTCCAACCTCACACTGTACATACACTCCCACACACGCCTACACCAGGCAAAATAATTAAAAACCGAAGTACAGGAAGCTGACAGATAGAAAGCAACAAGCCGCCCGCAATTATGCCACATTTCGGTCATCCAGTTTCGTAAATTACGAACCCAGTACGTAACAGTGAATATCACATTTCAACCTCGCTAAACCCAATACACTGCTTTACTACCCCCTCACTTAGCGTGAGATATCAAGAGGATAAGCAACATCCTGATTTGACATCTTTGCTAAGCACCAACGCCCGTAAAACGATCCGTCGTGATCCTGTCAGCCCGTTTATTTAACAGTGCTGAATACCGAAAGGTGCTGAAGATTGAAAGGTCTTGCGCCGTTTCAGGCTATGAGAAAACTTTACTTCTTATCGGTCCTGAAGATGTATCCGGCACTGATCACACATCATGATAACCGTAGAATTACCTAAAGAATCCTCCTATAATCCCACACCTAATAAGTATTTGGTTTATCTTGTCCCTGATAATCTTTAAACTATAACGTTCTTGAAGGTTTGAATACCTTATTGTTATCATTATTGCTGTTATTAACGGTGTTGAACCCAGAAGCGCAAGGAACTACTAAGCCGCCCACCACCTTAAGAGTGCCCGCACCAAGAATATACAATTCGAAAGAATTCATATTTTAATTCCGAAGAGTTTAATCACTCGTAAGCACCACTAATTCTGTTTTACTAAACTTCCATTAATTAATAAGAATAATTAAGAATATATTAACCCACCGTGATTAATAACCTACCGTAAACAGATAGTTAGTAAAAACCCTGTAAATATTATTTACTGTCTGTAAAATTTACTAATACTACTAATTTAATAAGTTAGAGGTATAAAAGTTGCATTTATACAATTTAAACTCGTATTCTTTGTAAAACGCATAAAGTGAAAATAATCCCTTTAAAAGTACTGATTTTCTGTTGGACTGTAAAAGCAAGTAGAGATAGTATTACCCTCGTTACCTTATCACCACATCCACCAGACAACTGTTATAAACACAGTTATAATAACAGTATAATATTTTACTACTATCTGCTACTCAACAGGTCCGGCTTTACAACTTTAATTTTGTTTTTAAAATAAATAAAATTTCCCGTTATATCGTAATATACCTTAGGATCAGTTCTATTTGAGTTTATAAACATCTCGCCGATCTCCGCTCCAGCCAGTATACAATCTTCCATCCAGAGAATCCTGAACCACAGATCGACAACCTGAGGGAGTCTCAAGGTCCCAATCATTGGTACTTACTGACATTTGTGTTTATTTTACTTGGTAATGATCCTGCTTGAATCCTTACAAATTTTCCGTTCCTAGAAATAAATTATATCAATCCTCATTTCCAAATTGTTTCCACAACTGTTCTATTACATTATTTAAAAATGTTATCAGTTGTTATCCTGTTTCCCATTCTCCAAGTTCCCCTATATATACTAGATCCCCAGTACAACTAATAAGAGTATTCTTACTTACTTTGTACAAACCAGACTTATTTTGCACTTATTTACCAGACTAGATATAAACCTACCCCTTAATTATATATCTACCCCTACCTTTACGTATTTATACCATTCTCACCAAACCAGACGTTTACACACCTATTTATATTCATATTTACTTCATACAACACACCCACGTGACCAGCCACCAACTTTCACAACCATTTTTACTAATTTCACCCTCACCACCAAATCCACCACACAACCATCCCCAACATTCCCCAGACATCCATAAATCCGCTCACCTACTTCGAACTATATTATCAGAAGCGCATTTATATCAAACAAGCTTGGCTGTTTGTAGCACCGGGCATGGGATATAAATTTGTCACAGGCACGTTGCATGTGATTTGCCGGAGGTACCACTCCGTTTTATAACGTAGTGCTTCCCTTAAGATCTCTCCTGTAAATTCATTACTCCGCCACAAAAGAGAACCAGAATTTAAAAAAAGATTGTAATTTAAACCATTATTATTGGATTACTTTGCACCGATATGGGCTTTTAAATTACAAATACAGACATCACTATTTCAACGGAGGTTAAGGCCCCGAACAAATAGTCATCTCTCTGAGAAATAATCAACCCCAAACCATCGTCACATTCAGATAGATAGTGAACGGAGGTTCTGCCTCGAACCCTCATTCTAGGACTCCAATTCTATTATAGTAATTCCCTATCATTACCGTACACATAACTACACGTCCCTCATGATCTACCCTATATATCACCCCAAGTTTACAAGCTATAACCGAGCTGGTAGCGTAGTGGTGACACGACCTGCTTAGCATTTGGGAGGTAATGGGTTCGATTCCCGTTACTGTCTACCTCGTATGAGGTTTTTTCAGGGAGTTTTCCTCATACACATGTAGCGGCATGGTCACTCCGTATATGCACACCATGTGCGGCTGCTTAGGCGAATGCTGAGGTAGTATTTTCCCACTCAGAACCCTAACTCCGTGTCTTACGATCCTATCCTGACCACACCCTTCCTTAATCCCACCATGCATATATACGTAATGTATGTATGCTGGGATGTGTGGCTGAAGGAGCTCGAAAAGCTCGAGCAACCCGCCCTCCCCCATGGAAAGGGAATTAAATACGTGGCCCTTTCCTTTCCGACAAGCTATAACTTTTCACCTCTCCTGGTCCATGTAACAAACACCTGTTGTATTTACATAAAATTGTACTCGCCTGACTTCCACACCGAATTAATCCTGTTGCCAATAACCCAGAAATAATACACATCGTTAATAACTACCGAAATAATTAACTTTTCTGATATCAATTAAATTTAAAACCACCTGTTGCAATTAATCCCTACAATTTCAGTTGTAAACAGAGAGGGTGCATCCAACGAAGTGTAAACTGGACAGTGCCGTCCCGATCCGGAAGGGTCTCCAGAATCATATTTTATTTGTTTTTATTATTTACCGGGAGTCCTTTTTTTTATTTGTTATTCATAATTAGCATTAATTTTATTTTACGTCATTATTGTTTAATAAAACTCGTTTAACCTGAATGTGTTCTAAAAATCATTTATCCACAAAATAGTATAGCGATTTGACCACGGTCCTGAAGGTTTCAACATTCTAAAAGAGCTACCAGAAATTCGTTTTGTCGACGAACGTCACAATATGAAGTTGTGAACTTTGTTATTTTTTTACTTATTGGCTTTATGTTAGTTGTATTAATATTATGTGTAAATATTTAGATTTACAAACAAAGTAGGAATAATATATATTTAAAACCCTTACAAGTATATTGCTCAGTGTGGACGAACCTGGCAATAGTGATCAACCCCAGTAACAACGAACAACTCCCACTTTTGTACAATTACAGACAAACATACACAGGCACACGGACATACACACGCACGCACACAAACACGCACACGCACACAGACACGCACACACACACGCTCGGTCCGAAATTCTGAACGGTACATCCGAGCCGCTGCTGAAATATGATGTAAAAGGTGGAATATCTATATAAATGTTTATGTTGACATCACATGATGTGTAGAAATGTTTATGATGACGCCACACGACGTCGTTGGAAATTATAAAATCAATATAGTCAATCAACATCGAAAAAATGCATTTAATAGTAAAAATAATGAATTTGATATTAAATGACTGCATTCCAATTATAGAATTAAAACAGTAAAGAAAAATCATAGAGGTGTGACGTAGACCGGATGTATGAAATTAAAATTAAAAATAGCAATGGAGGGATAATTGTAAAATTAAAACAGTGAGAATTCATGGTTATGATGTAACAACCCTTTTTGAGTTGTATTAAATGTACCGTAATTTAAGATCTTTCATTCGTTCAGTTGTAAATATAAGAAAATTTTAATTATTTTTGCTTTATTTAAATATAGGTATGAGGTAGGCAACTTAGTTTGCATATCTTTTTAAGTGTATATATTTCTTAAAGGTTTATATTCCCATAAATTGTTTTCTGATCATTTTTTTGCGCAACGCGTCATAACTTAACCCTTTGCGCACAACTACATGATCTAACTTCGAAAGCACCCATTTTGCCACTTCCTGATGAACTTTAAGAGAAGCAGAAGGTTTTTTTGGGTTTTCCCTAATTTAGTGTAAAGTGCCATTAATTTGATGGTAAGATATCTTTTAACGCGTAATACTAAAAATTAAAACATTTGCTCTTTTCAGGCACTTATTTTTTACTGTTACTTTTAATTTTACTTCGATTTACTATTTAATTGCATTTTAAGTACGCATTTAATTTTACTGTTGCGTACGTTTTCATTTTATGATTGCAATTTTTGCATTCAAAACTTCAAAATAATGCAATAAATTTCAAGAAGAAATTTATGAGATAAAATTCCTTTCATGGGTTGGTTTACTACGTAAAGCATTATTTCAAGATATTGCGCAATAATGGTGCAAGGATGACATCACCTTGGTTGACCGTTTCGTAAACATTTAGATACCAGAGGTTATTAAAAAATTTGTGTACAAAAATTTTACAAAGGTATTTATGTAATGATTTTCTTAGTAATTTAAGGATAGTTTTAAGATATATTTTATTTAATCATATCACATTAACTGTTAATAAACATATTTGTACATTTTTATTTTTTTACATTTTGATAAAATTTTATTGTTAACAAACTCGGTTTAGTTATTCCGACATTATTAAAAAAAAAATTACTTGGCGTCCGAAATCATTTTATTAGTATTACATACAATTTTTTTATTATTTATGTTCAGTGGAAGTAAGCTAGCAGATACTGTGGTAATTAAGCAAATCGAATGGACCACCCTATTTAATCTACCGATTTGAGTCAAAGGCATTATTTGTGGTAAATGGTTAGTACTTCCAGTCAGTTTGACGATTTGTGTTTTGGAGAACTTTATTTCATTATTACTTACATTTATTTATTATTAAATTTATTACACCATTTACAACACCTTTATTTTATAATGAATTCTTATAAATGACTAATATGTAATTAATTCATATAAAAATTATAGTAAAAGTATTACATGTATATGAACTCGTACGAATAGGAACAATTTTATCTATAAAACAACATCCAGCATGACGTATATTATTATACAAAATTAGTGAATCTAAACTTATCATATACCAAAATAACTTGTAAAATGCAGCAAGTTTGTTAATAAATACCTATTTGCGATAATAAAATTACTAAAGTAGTAGCTTCAGGTGACGTAGTTTCTAGAGTGTTCTAAAGAAAATAATATCTGATACGATTGAATAATTGAGCAATAATAAATGATATTTCTACATCCCGATATTCAATAATCCTAAAAATTCGATTTTTTCTAGAACAATGTATATTTATTATAAAAAACATAGAATTATCTCTAAAGTAATGTGACGTAGTTTCTAGACAGTATATCTGCAAAACCACAACATCCTGCGCGTGACGTGTATAAGAGCGCTGTATCGCTTAAACGTTATCGTACTGTTCATCTGGTAAGTTTCTTATGATGTTTTAAAAATATTAATTAAATAATTACATCAATGAATTTTCGGATTCCTTGCTACTATTACTATATACAGGGTGGCGCATTAGTGTGACAAAGTCCCATATCTCCTTTATTTAAATAGATACAAAAAAAATTAAATACAAAAGTTATAAGATATGTTCTGGTGCATATTCCAAAAATACTTTTATTTATACAGGGTAGATCATAAAAGCTTTGAAGTAATTTTAAATTTTTTTTTTAAATAGAAAACCCTATATATTATTACATATTTAGATTCTACATACAATGTTAGACATATTTTATGTATAATGTCCTATACCTAAGTCTAACCGTTTTTGACAAATTTCAGATTCTTTGTCAAAAATGACGTTTGCAGGCCAAAGCATAGGTGGAAATCTTTTCTAAACGAAGCCTTTATCAATTAGTTATGGTTGGTTTCCTTGGAAATGGGGACCTACTCTAATGGGGTGTATTGATATTTTTGTAATACATTCATACAGGGTGATCAAAAATGGACAATAAAAAGTAGATTCAAAACAACCTATAAAGTCATTTTTTTAAAATGGAAACCCCCTATTTTTTTAATTCTATCTTATTTAGCATTAAAAATAAGGGTGACTTTGTATAAGAGTGTATATTCCAAAAAACTGTAGTTTTTGAAATAATGACAATTTAACATTTTTTTATTGTAAAAAGGCTATACGGCTTTCAAGTTTTGTTGTTAGTTAGCCGTGACGGCGGGGCGCTGCGAAACAAAAAAAATCGAGCACTTCAGATCGAAATATTACAATTTATTGAACCCCATACAAATAATTATTTTATTAAACGAACTTAAAGTAAAGACAATATTTTTTTGATTCAACAAATTATGTCCTAATCCTAATCATAAACTTAACACCTCTAATGTAACTAAACCTGTAACTAATTATACAGATAAAAGTACTAGAAACACGTCAAATACGTACTACCTAATAAGTTGTTCGAAATGTCCGCCTTTTTCTTGAATGCACAATGCAATGCGTCTCTCAAATTCGCTGCTTAAATTTCTACAAATTTCAACACTAATGTTTTGAAAACAGTTTCTAACCCTAATCTTCATGTCTTCCTTTGTTGTAGGCGGTATTTTATGAACCTGCTTTTTGACGTACCCCCACACGCTAAAGCCCATTTTAGTAAGATCTGGGGATCTAACAGGCCAAGCAATAGGCCCTCCCCTCCCAATCCAACATTCTGGATATCTAGCATTTAAAAAAGTTATTATCGGACCTGTATGATGTACTGGGGCCCCATCATGAAGAAACCACATTTCTTGTTGCGTATCCTGTGGCACTTGCCGCAACAAATTAGGTAGATGGTTTCGCAGAAAGTCTCAGTATACTACGCCTGTTACTCGTTAATCAAAAAAATATGGTCCAATTACATGATTACCGACAACACCTCCCTAAACATTTAAAGGCCATCTAATTTGAGAAGTATATCTTATGGATTTTCGGTAGAATAGTAATGAAAATTGTGTCTGTTTACACTTCCGTTTCTGTGAAATGTGGCCTCATCTGTAAATAAAATCAAATGAACAAAATTTATTTGTTGGTTTATTTTGTTTTGAGCCCATTGACAAAATTCCAGTCGTCTTTGATAATCTTCAGGAACCAACTCTTGAAGTAGTTGAATGTGATGGGGTGCATTTTTTGAGACTTCAATATCCGCTGTACCGTACGTCGTTCAACACCAACCTGCTGAGAAATGGGTCGTTGTCCAATATATGGATTTTCGGTAACTGTTAATAGTACATTTAATTTATTTTTCTCAGTATGTGCACGTTTTTCCCTAGTAATATATAACACATTGCCAGTTCTTTCAAAACGCTCTAAAAGCTTTTCAAATGCCCTTCTTTCAGGTTACCGTCTCTCTGGAAACCGTTGTTGATACAGTCTTCTTGCTAAGATCGTATTCTTATCACTAGCTCCCAAAACAAAAATCATATCAACCATCTCGGCTTGCGAAAAATTCATTATTTACAATTTTAATTCAAGTTTTAAATCAATTTGCTATAAAATACACTAATGCATCACACAAATTATCAACTGACAATAAATAATGACGTTTCTGATGATCTCTATTATTTTTATACGCCACGCCTCGCCGTCACGGCCAACTAACAACAAAACTTGAAAGCCGTATAGCCTTTTACAATAAAAAATGTTAAATTGTCATTATTTCAAAACTACAATTTTTTGGAATATACACTCTTATACAAAGTCACCCTAATTTTTAATGCTAAATAAGATAGAATTAAAAAAATAGGGGGTTTCCATAAAAAAAATGACTTTATAGGTTTTTTTTTAGATCTACTTTTTATTGTCCATTTTTGATCACCCTGTATGAATGTATTACAAAGTATCAATACAGCCCATTAGAGTAGGTCCCCATTTCCAAGGAAACCAACCATAACTAATTGATAAAGGCTTCGTTTAGAAAAGATTTCCACCTATGCTTTGGCCTGCAAACGTCATTTTTGACAAAAAATTTGAAATTTGTCAAAAACGGTTAGACTTAGGTATAGGACATTATACCTAAAATGTGTCTAAAATTGTATGTAGAATCTAAATATGTAATAATATATAGGGTTTTCTATTAAAAAAAAATTTAAAATTACTTCTAAGCTTTTATGATCTACCCTGTATAATTAAAAGTATTTTTGGAATATGCACCAGAACATATCTTATAACTTTTGTATTTAATTTTTTGTTTGTATCTCTTTAAATAAAGGAGATATGGGACTTTGTCACACTAATGCGCCACCCTGTATATAAATTACTTGCTGTTATTTGAATTGGCTGCTGTGCATGTGTTCGGTAAGATTGTTCTTCATACTTAAAGTATTAATTACATAAATGAATTTTTACATTCGATTGATTATATTATAAAAAGTGCCCGCCGCTTTACGTAGTTTGTTACTATTCCAATTACTTGCAGTACTTCAGGTAAGAAGCATTAATTACATCGATAAATTTAAATTTTTAGAATCCGTTATATATTACTTACTGCTGCAGTTCGATCACCAGGTATTAATTCAGGTGTAATGTTTATGATTTATAGTAAATTCATTTTTAATGATTTATTTTTTAGAAATGGCTTTAATCGAAAATGTTTATTCAGCTTTAAAAAATATTGAGCATTTCTGCAAGCATCGCAGTACTAATGATGCTACTAAAATTAACAAATTACTAACATCATTAATGCCAATCTAAGACTGTTTAAAACATCCGTTGGTGATGCATCATTAATCATCGGTGATACGAGGCACCTGACAAGCGTTGTAGGGAAATTAGATCGATATGGAATATTATTATTAGCAGTTAAGAAAACCAGCTGAAGGAAGATCCATTGGAAGAAAGGCTACAGACGAGAGACGGGATTTGATAACTGCTTTCAAACCCAGAGTGAACACAGGTATTATAATTAATTTAGGACATAAGACATTAGGAACACTTTTTACGATAGTTTTAAGTTGTTTTCAGTTAAGATTAAGCATATGTTTGGTTTTGATCATCAGATTTTAAAAGTAAATTTCGGATTTTGTGCCGAATTTGTGAAACCATCCATAAATAATGATGATAATAACTTAATGCATAGGGAATTTTGGTTTTCCAACGAAAAATTGTAGGATCTAACTTAGAAGAGGAAAATCTAAAAAATTTATATAGGTAATACTAATGTAATGAATTATTTAATGGAGCGACTGCTTCAATTTGAAGAACAGGATAGTGGTTGGGCTCTCTCAAAAATTATCTCGTTAACTGTGAACGCAAACAGTACAACTTTAATAAGAGCATCATCCTATATAGATTTAACCCCTTAAATAAGAAATGCATTGTTAATATGAAGAATAATGATGAAGCCTGTTTCGGTTGGGCTTAGCATCAGCTCTCTTTCCCGCTACCCTACACATTGATTACGTATCATCCTATCCTTACTGTAGTAACACCGTGTTAACCTTGGTAAATAACTTTATTTTATAACAAAATTACAAAATTGTATTCAATAAGGTTCATTAAAAAATCAAAATGTTAATCTGACACTCCTTGTCCAAAACAACTGAAACTATTTATCTTATTATGACTAACATCATAGACAGGATGGATATTACTACATTCCTTTCCATCTATAAAAATAAAAAAACTAATATTAACCTCGTTGGTGGCTTTCTAACCGGTGTATGTTGATGTTGAAGAGTTGATTGGGTTAGCGTAGATGGACTCGGCTAAGACATTGGAGCAACGTCTTTAGAATTACGGCTTTCGAATCATTATCTGAGCTGGTCACTGTATTTACGTTTTGTTGTGCCTTGAACATCAATTAAATATGAATATGCTGCACGTCGCTCCAAAATTACCTCTGGTCTGGAATGTTTTCCTGGTGGATTATAGACCCAAACTTTATCATGTTTCTCAAAAACCTTTCCTCAGTATATCTATTGTAATACTTTTGTTGCTGAAGCTAGGACGAACGAATATTGCGAAAAACATCAGGTTTAATTTGATCAAAAGCAGAACGCAAATGTCTTCCGTAAAGTAGCTAACTTGGGCTTCTTCCGGTAGATCTCTGAACTGTATTACGAAAATTTAATAAGAAACTGTAAAACGTGTATATCGCTCACATACCTTCTTTAAATGTCTTTACCGCACATTCAGCCAACCCGTTTGTTTGTGGGTTATATGGTGCCGAAGTAATATGTGTAATACCGAAAGATTTACAGAAATTATTAAACGTCTCTGACACTAGCTGGGGTCCATTGTCAGTGACAATAAACTTTGTCCCAAAATCTATATGTATTCTGGGCCAAGGTTCTGGTGGAGGACTACATGAATACAACGGTAATTTAGTGTGATTACGCCGGGATTCCTGACAAGAGGTACAAGTTCTGACATGTTCTTGAATATTGTTGTAAATGCCTGGCATGCAATCTAGCCATGTATTGCATTGGAGAGATTCCCGGATGCCCGTCATGTAACATATCTAAAACATTTTTATGTACAACGCTAGGTACGCAGATTCTTTCCTTCCATAAAAGGATATGTTCTTCATACGTTAGTTCGCCATGCTTCTCGTAATAAAGAAATAACTCTTCGGGTAAATTTCCTTTATCGGACCGATATAATTGTACAAGTTTTACAACTTTAATAAAAATAGAATCACTTGACGTTTTTTGTTGTAATTTTTTTATTAAACGCAAATTATGTATTCTAATGTTCAGTAAATGACCTCTCTTTGGTAATCCAATTTCTTCGCTATATAACATGTTTGCGTTTGCCATTGGAAAGCGAGATAATACGTCGGCTGCTGAATTTTCTTTTCCTGATAGATATGAAATTTGGTAGCCATAACTTCCTAATATCATTTCTCCTCTTACAAGTCGATTGCTAGGAGTTGTTCTATTTTCTCCTAAAATTCTCTCCAAAGATTTGTGATCAGTCAACATGGTGAATCGTCTACCGTAAATGTATTGATGAAATTTAGTGACTGCAAATATAATAGCCAATGCTTCTTTATCTATCGTTGAATACCGTTTTTCAACTTCACTAAATGTTCTTGATGCAAAAGCAATAGGTCTACGAACACGATTAGAAAATAAAATTCATAAAAAAGTAATGCCCCAGCACCTTTATTGCTAGCATCACAACTTACCGAGCTGGTAGCGTAGTGGTGACACAACCTGCTTAGCATTCGGGATGTAATGGGTTCGATTCCCGTTACCGTCTACTTTGTATGAGGTTTTTTCAGGGAGTTTTCCTCATACACATGTAGCGGCATGGACACTGCATATATGGACACCATGTGCGGTTATTTAGGTGAATGCTGGGGTAGTATTTTCCCCCTCAGAACCCTAACTCCGTTCCTTCCGATCCTATCCTGACCACACCCATCCTTAACCCCACCATTCATATATACGTAATGTATATATGTATGCTGCGAATCCGTGATTGTGGCTGAAGGAGCTAGAAAAGCTCGAGCAGCCCGCCCTCCCCTTCGAGGAGGGAATGAAATACGTGGTCTTTTCCTTTTTTTTCCTTTTTGCATCACAACTTAAAATAAGCGGCAGTGTTGGGTCGTAGTGTACGAGGTTGTCTGATAATGTAAGTATTGTTTTTAATTCATTAACTAAAATAACTAAAACATCTAAAAAATTTTCGCCTTCCTCTGTCCAGTTAAATATATTTCCTTTCTTTAACCAGTCGTGCTAATTCGGCAGATAGTTGTTTTTGAAGTACTAGTGGGACTGGACGTGGTCGAAAAGTTTTGGGCGTGATATTCTCTTGCATATGAATTTCCACCATATGCCCATGTATGGTACCGATATGCCCATCGAAAGGTTCTATGTATTTAATTAACACGTTATGAAATTGTGAATCGGTACAACCATTAATTTATGTTTAAATTAATTAAACCTTATCCGAGGTAAGCCTTTTATTTATGTATTTAATAAAATTAATAATAATTTTTAATTAATTTGTGTGTTTACAGAAACTTGTTGATCGACATTATTTTTAACTTTACAAAGCCGAGAACCAGGAGGAAACTCTAAATTAAATGCTATGCACCAGTCAAGGCCAAATAAAGGTATATCATTGGATTTAGTGGCGTATACAGGAAGATGACGTTATTTGTCAAAAGCATGAACTTTGATTTGTGCAATTTCAAGTGTTTCAATTTCTACATCAGTATAGGCTACCAAATCATTTGTTTTATTAATTTAGGACGCCCCATGTCTTTCCAATGAATTTTTCCTATTGGATACGGATACGCAGGAATACGCAGCCCCTGGATCGTATAGCATTTCTGTTGGAACGTTGTTTATTATTATTATTATTGATAACATTACGTTATTAACAGTCGTTGACTGTTTAACATTTGATGTGTCTGTTGAACTACAAGTTTTGCCCTCACTAGAATCATATTCGTTAATGTCAGTTGTTCTTACGTGTCGCGTTGATTGTTTGTGTTTATTGCTATTGTCAACTTGTGCATTTCCAGCAGTAACACATAACTTTGCAAAATGATTCAGCAAATTACAAACAGAACATTTCTTTCCTTTCTCTCAAGAAATGGCCCTATTTTGGTGACGTTTGTTGTCGCAAAGTAAACAGTCTTTTTCTGGGTTTAATGTTATAATTTGTTTTGTGAAATGTTGTTTGTGTTTGTTACTGTTATATTTCGATCTATTTGCTCTCTTAGTACGTTGGTCATTTTGAATATTAGCTAACGATAAAATTTGGCGTGATTGAGTGGTCGCATATTCCAATACTAAAGCTGATGCTTCAATATCCTCTAATGTTGCGGAATTATCAGGATGCGTTCTTATTCATTCTTGTTGCCAGTGAGGATTGTTGATTTCGATTACAAACTGATTGTGAAGCCGTTCGTTTAAACTACTTCCAAACGGACGGTAGTTGATATTTCTTTATCATTCTAGATGCTTGCTAGAGTGCAAAGTCGTATTAGTGGTGGTTGCGGTGGTGACCCATCATCGTTTAAAAACACTGGACGTGACGATGTAAGTGGAATAACTTTTATAAATACAAAGCTGTATTGTTTGCTGCTGACGCTATGATAGTTTAAACGTTTACGTAATTGTATTGGTTTAGAGACCATCAACTTCTCCAGTCGTCGGTGATGTTTGCGCTTATATTTCTTCACAGCCTACAAGTGAAGCCGCAGACATCGCTATAAGTATAAACAATACGTTAGTTAAATCAATAAGCGATTGTATGTAAAACTGATATTTATATTTTTCGCATCTTAATTACATTTTTAATTTCAGAGTACACATAGGTAATGACAAACAAGACAACAGAAACCTTATATGGTGGTGGTAGAGATGGTGAAGTTACCTTAACACCCGTTAAAAGTAATTACTTTAAATCGGTATTTACTGGTCAAAATTACATAAAAAAGTTTAATACCACAGTGAAAAGGGTTTTATTTAAATTTAAGGATGCTAATTCTAATCAATCACCAATTACATAGCTTAAGGTAAGCACAAATAACTTCTGTATTTTAAATTGCATTAGTTGATTTCTTTTGTACTAAGATGTATTCACTAAAATTACACTTTTGTTGCAGAACTCGTTAGATGAATTGTTAGAAAAGTGTGTACAGGGTTTAATCCATCGGACCGGGTTGATATGGTGCTGAATAACGACAATTTCCCTGATAAATCCGTACGATTTTCATTCCGTCGTGCAGACCAGCTGAACTCCATTGTGATGATGGTGACACTAGAAAAAATCCTGCACAGTAATGTAAGTTTCTTTAATAATGAAGCGTTCAATTTTCAAGTATAGCGGGTTTTTACCTGTGGGTTATGGTAGAGAACGTATGACTGGCGTCAGTTTTGCAGTTTTGCCAGCGTAAAAAGGGATTATAGTTATCAACAATAGAGGTAATTTATGTTTACAGCATGCATTAGTGGTGGCCATACCTGTAGCTGAGGATGATTCTCAATTGTTACTCCTTAAAAAGGAATACACTATTTTGGATCAGAGGGCGCTAGAAGTATATGCTGCCGGTAATGTAGATTTAAATAACGGTGGTAGTGTTGAGAACATCCAGCAATTTCAAAATTAATTACACCGTAGTTGTGTATAATCACAGACTAGGTCAAACAGTCTATTTTGAGGGCTCAAGAAGTCAAAACCGTAAAGTTTTAAATTTAATTTTTGAACGAGAACATTATAATGTGATTACTACCTTAACCAGTGCCTTTTCAACAAAGTATTTTTGTGAATTCTGTCGGTTTGGAACCGATTCCAATGGTTCATACATCTGTCCCTGTTGTCATAATAGCCCTTCTCGCCAATCTGATAACTCTATCGTTTGTGTTGAATGTAATAGGGATTTTTACGGAAACTATTGCCTCCAGTGTCATAAACTTACCGTCTTTGTAGCAAAGTCCAACGTTGTCGAACGTGTTCAGTGAGTGTATGGAAGGCTAGGAATCCTCATAAATGCGGTTTTTCATATTGCACTACCTGCAAATTCGAAAAACCCATCCGTCATTTTTGTTACATGTCCAAGAGAACGGCGCACTCGAACAAACTCGCAGAAGACTTTATTTTTGTCTTTTACGATTTCAAGTGCCGCAAACATACTCTCACTAACAAAGCTAACACATTCATCTACACTCCCACGTTTTGTGTTGTCCAGCTTATCTGCAACCATTGTATTAATACCGATAACGATATTGAGCAGGGTTGCGAATATTGCGGCCAACGTCAATCTATATTTTCCACATTACCTGTAACTGAACTACTTACCTACATCTCCTCACTCTGCAAGAAGCGCACGTCTATTATAGCCTTAGTTCCCAACTCCAAATCATACCTAATGGCATTAAAATTATATCCCTTGCTTGCGATAATAACATAAAATTCATAGACAGTTTGAACTTCCTAGCCATAGCCTTATCAATACTTCCTAAAACTTTCAATTTCCCCGGCGCAAAAGGTCCCTTCCCGCTTTTATTTAATACAGTCCATAACCAAAATTGTGATGGTGTTTTACCAGACATGCACTTTTACGGTGTCGACGAAATGTCTTCCAGAATTCGAGCAGATTTTGTGAAGTGGTACAATGACGAAATTGCTACGGATACTCGTTTTAATTTAAAAAACGAAATAGTGCGTTATTGTGTGCAAGATGTGAGCATCTTTAGAAAAGTCTGTCTTGAGTTTTGGATGAGATTTGCCGATGAAAACAAAGTCGATCCATTTAGAAAATGCTGCACAATCGCTGGTACTTGTAGCCTTATTTTCCGCAGAAATTTTATTCGCGAGAACACTGTAGGGTTCATTACAAGCGGTGGATACAGATTGGGTGACAATAAGTCGAGGATTGATATTCAATGGCTTCTACGGCTCGA